>OLKM01000162.1:261908-271319 GCA_900291075.1 Melanogrammus aeglefinus
AGAGAGAGAGAGAGACACACACACACACACACACACACACACACACACACACACACACACACACACACACACACACACACACACACACACACACACACACACACACACACACACACACACACAGGGGCCAATCACTGCTATTTCTCACGAGTTGAATGGATGCTGCTGCAGGTAAATTGGGCTACACACACACAAACACACACATACATAAACACACACTTTGCTTATGGATGCAAACAAACCTCGTAGTACACGCACAAGAGACACGCACCAATGAACAAACAGGTATGCACACACACAAACACACTCACACGTCCACTCACACACGCACGCTCACACACGTCCGCTCACACACGTCCGCTCACACACGTCCGCTCACACACGTCCGCTCACACACGTCCGCTCACACACGTCCGCTCACACACGTCTGCTCACACACACAAAGACGTACACATGTACACAGTGTTAGAGAAATCCCATGGGTTTGATCCTCCATCTGTAAAGCTTAGCACCACAGTGCCAGGGGTAGCGGGGTGGGGGTTGGTGGGGCGGAGCAAGTGGTGGTGGGTGGGGGGGAGGGTGTGTCTGTGGGGGAGAGCGGTCAAGGTTTCGGCTCCTCCTAACTGCGGAGGAGGAGGAGGAAGATGGAGAGGAGATAAAATAACGCATGCGAGTAAGAGAACCCCGCTGGTTGTCCATCAAACCCCCCTACCACTCTCCACCACCCCAACCCCCCCCCCCCCCCCCACCACCCAGGTTGCCAGCCCCTTGGTGTCAGAGCGCTGGCGCACATAACAAATCTCGAAGTCAGCGTAGCAGATAACACACTGACACGGCCCAGTGGAAGCGCTCCTGTCGTGGGGCCAACGCAGGATATAGGTGCAGGGCCACTGGACAGCTTTGGCTGAGTGACTGGAGTTCATTCTTTGAGGCTTATTCAAAACCGTACAAAGGTTGCCCCCCTATCGCCAACCCAACCCCTCCCCCCACCCCCCTCACCTAGCAAACGACAAATAGCCAGACAATGGAAAGAACTACACTGTAAGCTAGGTACAACCTGGTCTCACAGGAATCCGTGAAATGACTATGGACGCTTAACTCAAAATCCGTGGGATCATTACGGAAACACGCCGATTTCCGTAATATGCGCACGGACACATATCCCCGTTTCAACGAGCGAGTCGACCACGGGCGCTTAACTCAAAATGAATGGTTTGACATTCCGTTCTGTGGAAGACGAAAAAGGTGCAACCGTGCTCTGGGACACGATTCAATAGATTAACGGTTGTGCGCATGAGCACGAAATCACGTGACATATAGGTGATATATATATATCTATATCTATATATATCTATAGATATATAGATATCTATAGATATATAGATATCTATAGATATATATATTGTCATTTGACGGATCCCTGTGTGACTAGGTCAACTCACTCGGTGAAACGGGGATCTGTCCGTGTTTCCGTAATGATCCCACGAATTTTGAGTTAAGCGTCCGTAGTCATTTCACGGATTCCTGTGAGACCAGGCTCAGACCAGGTTGTGTATACATACATAGTCTCTGGTTCCCCAGTGATTGTGTATATTGAATCCATTTCTTTATCCTCTTTTTTTCTTACTTCCCAGTGTTTCATGGCTTGTCGCTGTGAGGTATGGAACTTATTCCCTGGAAATAATACGAGGCCTGTTATCTTCAAACTCAAAGCCGTATGCATGAGGCGCTGAGGTGGTGAACTGATCTTTAATTAGGTCTAAGCCAATGGTGTCATACTCCAATCCATATCTGTCAGCAAGCTCACAGTTTGATCAGCAAAAATAAAGTTGGGCTAAAGCTGTTCAATCAATGAACATAAAGTGTTCGTGTATTTGTGCCGGTACGTGTGAGTTCATGCGAGTGTATGTGTGTGTATGTGTGTGCATGTGTGCATGTCAAAGAGAACGTGCATACTTCCAGCAAAAGGGTACTTGATCCAGAACAGCATGAAAAGCCAAACTTGGTGCTAACTTTGCTTCAAAAAGACCAACAGAGTACCGGAAAAAAAAGCAAAGATAAAAGACAAACAGAAAAATACCAATACTGCTATATTGGCCTAATGTATATAATGAATATTGGTGCATTGTTACATCACTATTTCTCCCTTAATATAAAACAAGCAAAGATAAAAGACAAACAGAAAAATACAAATACTGCTATATTGGCCTAATGTATGAATATTGGTGCATTGTTGCAATGTATCTCTGAACAAATATATTCTTAAAAATAGATACTTCTAGGGGCCGGAAGCCGGAAAACGAGGAGAGCATTCAATTTTAACAATAATCGAAAACAAAATGACATACATCAATGAATCTGCTCAACATAAAACATAACTAGACCTGCAACTCTATCGTAACCTTCTACACTAGAGACATGTCCCATAGTTTAACCAATTTATATACTTAATTGGTCAAATGATGGGAGAGAGGAGGAACACAAACAATAATCAACACATTTATAGTTCAAATAAGGTATAGTTAAGGTTATATTAATCTATTACTTATTATTTTATTAGTAAAATGCATTTATCCTATTAACTACAACTATTAAAGATACTGTTGTTAAAGATGAGTCTTTCCATGCCCCCCTATGAGTAACATAATAGAGCAATTATTCAAATGAATCAGCCACAGCTATGTTTAAACCCAGATGGTCTGGGGTTCTGGTACTTTGACCCAAGACCACATGCCTCCTCTCGCAGCAGCACAGCTAAACTCCATTTAAGATACAAGTATGTACCATGAAACCAAAGCTATGTCAACTGAACTAGATAGTGTATGTGCATCATGTATGTTAAAACTAATAATGTGCAGCTTGAACCCCAGATGAATATATTTATTTATTACACAAGTATTCTCAATGCCGTGGAACGCTCCGTTCACTTGCACGGGCCCTTCAAAACTTATATAGTATAATTGATCACTGTCAAGGAAAGCGTCTTTCGTATCACTCGGCAAGTTGTCTGCTAGCTTATCAACCCCAGCGTACTTGGTTGCTAAGGGATGTCAACTTCTTTGGCGGACTATTTCTCTGCTGTTTAACACTATGAATGCTGGTAAGAAATTAATAGTAAAAAGACAAGTTATTTTTTCCTTTTCACAAGTCCCGCTTATTACACAAGCCGTGTAATAAGCGGGATAATGCATAGAACGTCACCGGTCGTTATCGGAAATAAGCACTTTCAGGGCGAAGCATGACACCTCTGCTGATTTTCCCGATAATGACCGGCGTTCAATACATTATTCCTTACATATTGTATCATTAGACTCACAAGTTGTTATTCTGAACCGTACACCTAAAATGCGGGATGTTCCGCCGGATCTCATAACAACACAGTTGTACAGAAATTATTATTATTATACTCCATCAGCGAAGGGTTATATTATATAATACTAAACCTAATTTAGAAATGTACTAAACATGTTTGAAATGTACCCTTATTTTAAAGTGTTTGCAAGCTCTCTGCTTACAGCATTAATCTATGCTGTCTATTTTTGCTACATCACAGAAACACCAGTTTAATCTAGTGGCAAATCAATAACTTTCATGTAGATCTAACCATAATGCGTTGCTAAGAGCAACACGGCAACAATGGTGAGCGTCTGCAAGTGCACGGCACTGCTAGTGGATCTCCTTGACAACATTCAATTCCTGCCCGATTGTTTACATGATCATTTTCACAGCAGGAGGCGACATGCCGCATGGGAACAACAATGTGGATTCAGAAGTAAAGCCGAAATTTAAATTTCAGTCTGAAGTATTATAGATTTGGATGTGGATGAGCTTTCCTAAAGGGGAGACCATAATCACAAAGACAGATGAAAAAGAGCAGTGAAAATGAAAGGCAACACACATAACAGCATTTGACATTGTGTTCCAGATTAAGGTGGATCATAAAAACGAATCGCAGCTCTGTGTTAAACCTCCAAGCAGACCAGAAAATACATCAAAAAACATTTCGATAAAGGGGCTTATCCTTGGTCATGTTCGTTTTGCTGTGGTATCATGACCGTTAACGGGGGCACAGGTGTGTCCAAACTGATATCTGCACACATCTGTTGACGTAATTGATTTGTTAATGCATTATTTAACATCGGTTAATTACTTTGAAATGTGGCTGGTGAAACTGGATGCCTTGATGAAGCTTAAAAGAAAATAGACTTTTAGAGAGACTTTTTACAAAGGTAGAAAGAAAATGATCAGAAAGTGAATTTTGGATCCTGTGGAAAATATAAGACAAACTGGCAAGCAGATCATCTTTTTTTAACTTAAAGAGGTGTCAAATTTTTCACTTCAGCACATTAGTTCCTCTGTTTGATTTAGTTCACGTTTTACCTTTGATCTCAGGTCAGAAGCCAGCAGAGAAAACAGCTAGCATCGAAACTTCTCATCATGTGCCAAATTAACATTGTTCTGGCTGTTTGCTTGTGTAAGTCTTTCAACTACAGCATCAATCGTTCTGCGAGCAACAACTCAGGAGCAGATACTCATGGGCTGTTTCTCAGGAACATCTGAGTATCTGGAGTATCTGGAGATACTCAGGAGTCACAGACAATTTACCAAACAAATAAACAAAATTAAAAAAAAATGAACTATTGCCAAAGGTTTTCCATTTAATTGGATGAAAACAGGCCAACAAAAAAAACGGTCAAAAGCGAAAGACCTCACGATCTCCATCATTTATTTTTTATGGAAATTTCGTAATTCAAAAAGCAGATCATGTAAAATACTTTGCTAATGGACAACGTTATGAAGGCTGTAGAAAAACAACTAAACGTAGCCTGCTGTTCACCTTTCATCAACAAGACAAAGTGAGTACACAATGCCGTGTTTTGTAGTGAGTTACCCCAGATACTGAAATAACCTACTGTGCACAAACGCACGGGGGCTCAAAGTTATTTCAAGGACCTCCCTGTAGAGAATTGCGCAAAAGAGGGAATAAAGTCCTTCACGCCTCATTCAGCGGGATCCTAAACAAAATTACATTTGTTTGTACGACCTTGCCAGACAATTTGCAGAAGTGCTGTTCTTTTCAAAGTTGCAGAAGCCTTTACTTTGTTTCAGTTAGTGCTCTCTCTCTCTCTCTCTCTCTCTCTCTCTCTCTCTCTCTCTCTCTCTCTCTCTCTCTCTCCTCTCTCTCTCTCTCTCTCTCTCTCTCTCTCTTCTCTCTCTCTCTCTCTCTCTCTCTCTCTCTCTCTCCCTCTCCCTCCCTCCCTCCCCTCTCTCTCTCTCTCTCTCTCTCTCTCTCTCCTCTCTCTCTCTCTCTCTCTCTCTCTCTCTCTCTCTCTCTCTCTCTCTCTCTCTCTCTCTCTCTCTCTCTCTCTCTCTCTCTCTCTCCCTCCCTCTCTCTCTCTATTTCTTCTAATCTAAAATGACAAGGATCCTTCTCAGAACTGCATGCCTGCTCTTCAGCTTTTTGATTTGGACTTAAAAAAAGACACGCTTGACAACCCACGTATACTTTGTTTCCATGCTAGATTTAATTCAAAGGCACATTTGAGGGTGAGCATGTCAACTTTATTAATCAAGCTTCTTAAATGTGAATGTGAGGTGGATATAAGAGAGTGCAAGAGAGAGAGAGAGCGAGACAGAGAGAGATAGTGTTGAAGCAGGAAGAAGGGGGATAAAAGAAGGAGTGGGAGAGACACCATTGAGCCGTAGAATTTATGTTCTTTGTCATTTATCATCTTCCATGTGTGGGAGGGTGGCAGGGAGGGAGGGGAAAAGAGGGGAGGGGGGGAGAGAGGGGGCAAGAGGGAGGGAGAGAACGTTGCGCTGAGGTTCTGTATCTATCGGGAGAGGGGATGGGGGGATATGGGGAGGTGGCAGCAGTAGGGTTTCAGCAACATCAGGCGAGTAATGAGCGGAAATCCTATTAAGCCTGGCGAGTGGTTGCATAAACAAGGGAACACACAGCTCCCTCGTTTTAATTTGTTTTATTTGAAAAAAAAAATCCTTTCACGCCTTTTAGAGTCTCAGACTGTTTGCAAATTGCAGTTTTAAGTAGTTTATTATCGGCTGTTATGGTGACCTCTGCTTTGGCGCTTTGTTGCCGCAGCACCTGCATGCAGCACTAACTTGACAAAAACAACATCATTTGGACATTTGCTGTTGGGTATACAACAAAATGTTTTTAACATGTTCAGCTTACATGCAAGGGCTTCTGTTCGTTTCGACCTCTGCCCCCTTCATTTTGCTCCAAAAAGGACTGTCAGCGGGTTTAATTACATTCAACGTGCGTGTGAACAGAGTAGACACACTGCTCTATCTTACTGGCAGCTCTTGTGTCTTTCAAAAAGGAAAATGTGATGTAGGGCTTTGATTTCGAATCAGAGCAGAGAGTCGGCTTAGAATGACTTTGTAAGCAAAACTAGAAAATCTAGAATTGATTTAAATTGTTGTCGGCCCTCTGACGTAGGAAAGTAGCCTTCTAACCATGCAAATTAAAATAAGATATTGAATTAAAATAACCTATTGGATTTCCATTTCCATGTCGTCATCAATCATGTGGCTACAAGGAGTAAAAACATAATTCATAAAATTGATATTCAATGGCTATGGATATGCATTTTTAATTGTGATATGTTAGGCCTCCATAAATCTCATAAAATGAAATTAAAATAAATGTAATGTACATAAATTACGATTAAGTAAAAAAATCCTGAGCCCATACATTCTAAGCAATGGATGGCCCAAAGGCACTTCATGTAACAATATGCAGCAATTAACTAGAAATTGCATGATCCACTACAAACAATTATGTGAATGTACAGCATAGATAGCACACATATAAACATAAGCGAAAGGAGTATTTGAAGAGAGAGAGAGAGAGAGAGAGAGAGAGAGAGAGAGAGAGAGAGAGAGAGAGAGAGAGAGAGAGAGAGAGAGAGAGAGAGAGAGAGAGAGAGAGAGAGAGAGAGAGAGAGAGAGAGAGAGAGAGAGAGAGAGAGAGAGACAGAGAGAGACAGAGAGAGACAGAGAGAGAGAGAAAGAGAATGGAAAAAACAGGGAGTGCGAACAGGGGACCAGATGCAACTGGTAATGTGTTGACGCAATACGACGGCTGCTTATCCCTTTTGTGCCATGAGTTGCCACAGAGCAGTTGACAACAGACTAGCAATCTCGCTCTCAACATAAGCAGTGCCAGGGATCCTAGCCATTGCATAATGAGACATGTGTGCTCTGGGGGTGGCAGTGCGACAGAAGGAAGTTCCAGACCCCAAGTTCCTATACCAACACAACAAGCCCCAAAGTGCCTTTGAGCATCTTAATAACTTCCATGTGTATCACCACAACGGTAGTGTTCAGCATTGCAGACTGGTAAAGGGTGTACTTATGAATTAGGGAGTCTCTATTATTGACTGAACAGTGACCTTTTCTATACATTTTAGCCTAGTTGTGGACAACACAGACATCTTGTTTACTTTGTCTAGACGCTGACCTTTTGATGGGCATGTATAAACACCTTATTATACTGGACATTTCTACTGTAAACTGCACTTTATGCCACAGTCGTTGAAATTACAGCACTTAAACTCGCACAAGGAAAGAGATCAGGAAACCACTGAATGAAGTTTAAAACCTTTATTTAGAACTTTAGGAAAGTAATATAAAAGCCGAGCTGGTCTGTAGAACAACAGCCTTTTCAGCTTCGGCAAACAGTTGTGTTGTCTCGCTCTGTGATTCTGCCCACATCCTACAAGCCAGTGTGGTTATCAAACAATAACCATTCATAGGCATACATGGCTTCAACATCAACCAACTTCAGTTTTTACCATTATTTTCGTGATCTTCAGGCACAAAATGGTTTGCCACGCAGTGGTGGCAAACCATTCACCCAGTTCGCAGGTGTCAGGAATCACTCACGTCATAGGTTTAACAATTTAATCCATGAAATGGTACTAAATTTAAGTGTGGTGGTGTGGTTCCACTCTTTTCTTTTGCGTCCTGCCATAGGCTTTTAAGCATGACATACAGAAACATAATACCAACAGCAGACCAACATTTGACAAAAGGGAGCACTATTCAATCCTCCATTGTGTACATCAAATACCCTGCAACCCCATTGGTTACATACAATACAGAGCACAACTAAAGCAGGTGGAGGCTGGGGTGATGGTGGGCGAGATCCAGCTCGGCACACTTAACTTCGCCGAGTGATTGTTTGTGAGGGAAGGTCTATCAGTGTAGGTGCGTTGGATTGACAGCTTTAGCCATCAGCAGATAGGGGCGCATGACAAGAGTGTCCCGCCAAAGCTAGCTACGCACAATTTTCCTCATCCTTTAACCGTGCATTCCTTATCCATCAAGGAACACCCAGTTGCCCCATTCTTTAACCTTGCCTTCCTTATCCATTCCTTTCAACACTTTCTAACCATTTGGTTGTCTCAACCTCATCAGAAGAATTCTACCGTACAAGGATGTTAGTACTTACAGTTGGCACAGAACTTCTGATGATCATTTAAGAAGTAACAGGATCTTTAGGAGACTCACGATAGAACCCTCAGTGTTTTTCAAACTATTATCTGATTCATAAAGCATATAATGCAAGATAATGATTACAATACCCCACAGTTCTACTAACATTCTCCCACACAGTCCATTACTTTCCTTTCTGCTGTTTGAACATTCACACAGATTAAAATCCTGACAGGCAAATTCATTATTTGAATTTGAATTGAGGTGAGGTAGGAGATAGGAAATATTAATAGTGAGGCAGTACGAGCGTCGTCTTGGAAAGTGAAAGGCAAATATATCTGTGTCTTCCATGTGCGATTGCAAACCCACACTCCAAAATCATAAGGGCTGGCTGTGTTTCAGCAGGCTTCCATCTGTTTATTCACAACCATGTCTGTGATGATAAAACAAACCGAATGAAAATATTGCATTGTGATTCAATTAATTTAACGAGAAATCGGTCCAACATTCTGCCAAGAAGCAAACCCGACAAGCTTGTACTATTTCATATTCCGTTGGCATTTGTCTTTGGAAAAATCCAAAGACATAGACATTGAGAATGAAACTGCCATTTGAACTCCCGCTCAACACACGCCCACACACAAATGCTCACACATGCTTCCTAAGACACAAACACACACACACACACACACACACACACACACACACACACACACACACACACACACACACACACACACACACACACACACACACACACACACACACACACACATGCACACAAACATGCATTCACACAAACATGCCCACACACACACACACACACATCCGCCCACCACACATAACACACACACACACCACTGAATGCACATACACACACATCACACACACCACACACACAGACACATACACACACACACACATACACAGACACAGACACACACACAT
>OLKM01000162.1:278200-283200 GCA_900291075.1 Melanogrammus aeglefinus
TTAGCGGAAAAAAGACGCACACCCGCGCGTAACCTGACTTGAAAGTGAAATACAAGCTGTCATCCCAAGTGGCGGTATATATCTCTTTCGTTTTTCTTTTCACCTCGGCATATTTCCAGGGGACCCTTGAACGTGCGCAGTACAATCCATCAGCATGTAACGGGCATGCTTCACGGCGTTTAGAAAAGGGAGCACCTGCATGCGATCGGCGAAATTCCAGGACCAAATGTGCGTTGAAGTTCATAAGAGGGAGTCCCCTGGCGCGGGTGAAGTAGATATACCACGGGCAGGAGAAACGAAGCGTAAGAGTGACTTTTTCTTGAACTCATGTGTTTCGTCCTTTGTAGGTGACGTGGCGCGCGGCGCGCGGAAAAGATGCTGTGCTGATGCTGCGTCCTGCCTCCCTTCACCGTGTGCGTTAATGGCATTCGCAGCGCTCGCTCCCCTTCTTCTCACTACCACGCGATGAATGTATTCCAGGTCTCAGGCCCCCCTTCCCATTGGCTGCGGGAGAACTAGAATAATCTAGAGTAGGAGGGCTCGAGGGGTAGCAGGCGGATATAAGTGTGATGGTCAAAGGAATGGGGATGGCATGACTCAGTGAGAGCTGAGCTTGTTCGTGTTTTTTTTAGGGAGGAGAGATCAGCCGTCTCTGACGGACAGAGAACAAGGAAGGAGACGACAGCCCATAGGGGAAGGAAATTAATCACATCCAAACAAATCCTCAAAGCTCTTCTGTATAGGCTAGTCATAGCCAGAGCTACTGCTACCCCCAACAAATGTGTGAGGGACTCACTAAAAGAAAACGCCAGCAGTCCGTAATATACTTTAGTTTTTACTTAATCATTGAGAATGTCATCATTGGGAACTTGTTAGGTAAGTGCATGTTGGACAACCATACAAAATGTTGTTGTTGAGGATACTTGACTTGGGTGACCTCATTGGTTGCGGTCATGCTTCCGAGCTGGGATAATTGGATTGTCTGATGTGCTAAACGATGATTGTGATGGTCATGCTGATGACTGTACTAACGAGGACTCTGATGCTATAAGTGAAGATTGCAACGCTGGTCGGTAATCAGCCATCCATGCTGCTCAAGTTACTGCACTCAACACCCCCACCCACCTCATAAACCCCACCCTCTCGCTTCCTGATACCGGCACTATGCAGCTTTTCCCAGTGGCAGTCTCTCTCGACTTGAGTTGTAGGTTAAGTTATAGCTTTATAATTATAATGCTCCCATGTGGAGGGTTGGAAAATGTCGACCCTAATAAAAAAGGACTTTAAGAGAAGAAGTCCCTGGATCGATTTACTCGAGGATATGCACGTTTCAGTCCGGAGAAACTTCCTAGTCCCGTTTCTTTTTTTAATGGCTGCGGTAAAAAAAAAAAAGTCACAGTGCCAGCTTTACATTGTGTTTATTTAGCAGCGCTGATCACCACTGAACTGAACAGAGCCGCGTCGGACACATGCGTAAGCGTAATTAAAGTCCAGACGGTTATACACAGCATCCCGGCCTATAGCCCCTGTTTAATCCCAGAAGTGGAGCCTCAGACAGTGTAGAGATGGGAGGGGATCACAGAGGCAGGGAGCAAACACAGAGCAGGATGTGCACCGCCTTTCAGCGACTCTGTGGATGTTCAAAGGCTGGCTTTCCTTTTTTTTCCAAACACGGATTGGATTAGAGAAATTGAACACCATTGAGTTCTCCGAATATATGAAAAAACTCAAAAGAAGAGCTCTCAAATCCATGTGGCAAGGCGGACCGAGAGAGGGTTCTGGGACGAGGATGCAATGACTCGATTTGTCACAGTTTCATCACACACAATATATGTGGGGATTGGTCGCTGCTCTCTTTTTTATTATTTTAGCCTCTTTTTTTTTATCACGACCTTGCCTACAATCCTGGAGTTGCTGGCTCGTTGGTGAGGACATCCTTCACAATAGGAAATTTACTGTGTAATGAGAAAGGATGGGGCCTTTTCATGAGAAGACCTCAATCTGCCTTTAGTTCCTAAGATTACTTAAACGGAACAAGGTCCCGTTCCTTTCTTCCTCTATCTTCCAGTTTTCTTTTTGGAGGATTTGCGAGAGTTTGCGAGGGTTGTGATTAAAAGATGACGTGTTTCATCGATCGAGAGAGAGAAAGAGAGAGGGAGAGAGGGGGGGGGTGTTCTGCCTCATTAAGACCCCAGGAGTGTGTTGTCAGGCAGGGTTTTGAGCATCTTAAGGTTTCAGATGATCAACTCTTATACTCTCACAGACATAACCGCCTTGCCCCCCCCCCCCTATTCTACTCACACCATAACTAAATGATGCATATGCTGCCCTTGTCTTGTGCTATATGTCTTTATTTGTACTTGTGTTAGGAAATAAAATCAGCTAGTTATTTAGTCTCTTGTACGTACCACATATGTGTTTGTGTGTGTGTGTGTGTGTGTGTGTGTGTGTGTGTGTGTGTGTGTGTGTGTGTGTGTGTGTGTGTGTGTGTGTGTGTGTGTGTGTGTGTGTGTGTGTGTGTGTGTGTGTGTGTGTGCGTGTGTGTGTGTGTTTTGATGTGTGTATGTGTGTGTGTGCGTGTTTTTTTTAACTATGTGTCATACTTTCATTAAAGAGAGTAAATAATAAGAGAGAGAGTTATTCGGCACACACAAGCAAGCACACTTTTTTTGTCCATTTGAAGGGGGGAAAAAAGAGCACACACGCAGCAGTGCAGGATTGATTTCTGCCTTTGGAACCACACTTCATACTGTTACAGTGTTGTGCTAGACACCCAGAGCTTCAGCCACTGTGCGGTTGTATCAGCGGTGAAAAGAGTTGGCCATAAAGAGACATGATCTAGCCAATCATGTCATAAACACAGCACCTCTGATGAATCATAACAGCCCAAGGAGTTCAGAGTAAAACCTTTTTAAACAAGATAGTTGAAAGTGATGATTCAACGCTTGTACTTGTGTTCACTACGGACTATGCTACTTGTGCATCATGCTGCAACATTATCAACAAATGCGAGCAAATACAAGGACTAGTACCTCTATAACAGTGGTACTCGACTGGTGGGTCGCCCATCATAAGTGGGCATGTAGAGTGGGTTGCAGTGCATATTTAGAAAGAAGCCCATGTAGTGACTAATGTTTCAAGTATATTTCCTCTTTCAAAAGTTTACTATTTAATCGTGGTGAGCCCCAATTAGTGCAACTTTTTTGTTCGCTCAATGTATTTAAAAGTACATTTCTTATCATCAGGCAGAGACTTGATGACTAATGATGCGTTTCATGAGGCTAGACCGTCAGTTGAGAAGTACTGCTCTAGAACTCTCTCTAGTTGAGGTGGAATCTCCGGTGCTTGGGAGTTTGTGTAACCGTGGGAGAAGTGGCGGCCATCTTTAGTGAGCAGCGAGACAGAGTCATTAGGAGAGGCAAACATTCACTTAAGCCGCCAGCTCACTCATTGATGCCACTCAAGGGCCTTTGCGCGGCGCGATCAGGGACACGTGTGAGGGAGCTGAGGTTTTAATTAGCCGGGCGAATGTGACAGCGTTTTGTCTGTGGTTTTGTCTAAACACCGCCACGCTCAAGCTTTTCTTGTTTTGTTCCTCGTTTTCTGTTTTGTTTCAGTTTTCTTCTGGGACGAAAGGGAGTGGGTGAAATGCGCACTGTCGCTTGACACTTCCAGATGCAAGATTAAATGTATATCCCGTTAAAAACATCGTTCCAATTGTGTGTTGTCTAGAAATAAGCTTCAAAGCTTCCATCTCCTTGCGAGAGGCGTTAGCTCTGACGGATAAGCCATTGCATCTGTTTTGTTTGGATGATTAGCAAAGTAGTGCCGAATTCCATTTAGACGTTTGAAATACAAATTGGCGCCGGTTATTGATGGAGAAAAACAATTTTGGGCGCACTCACGTTGTGTGCAGTACATATCTCAGCAGGATTGGCAGCATGCATATTGGGGAGTTTGAGGCATCTAATTTCCTTACAAAGCCTCCCTTTACATGACTTATTGTGTGTTTTGTCACCGCATTCAACCGTTCTTGACAAAAAAACCCTTTAACTTCTCTAATCTCAAGGTAATGGTGTTGGCTGTTGTTGCTCTAAATATTCCTAAGTGTACCATGGGGATTTGCCAGTGGTATTGTGGAGGGTAGGCTTTGAAAAGTGACCCCTAATTAACTCACTCTGCCCATTGTTAGCTCAGATATCATCTGTCAGGGCTTTTGTGAGACATATCATTCTGTTGTGTACACAAAGGGAAACAGTTAATGGGTTGTAGTCCATTGTTGTGGCTCTGGATGCAGTTGACTGGCGCCTGAGCCTGGGTACGGGGCCACTGCATCCGAGCAAAGACTGCCAAGCAATGTGTAGCTTTTACACAAGCAACCGAAACAAATGAAAAGGCTAGCCCCCATCTGAGGCTAGCTTAATATCATGAGTGTACAATACTTTATACAAAAACAGGAATATTTGAGGGAATTAGTCAAGTAAATTTAAAAAGGTTTTCATTGGTAGGAATTGTCCTTATCCCTTAATTATCAAAAACGTGCCTTAGTTATGCTCTCTATAAAAACCTCAGTCAAGTGAGAGATCTCTGTTCTATTTACCATCTCATCCAATTCTTCCTGGAAATCCACATGATTGCATGTGATTCAAGATTTTTAATCACTAGAACCAATTAAAAAACACTTACAGTTATTTTCATTAAGTTTGGGTTTTGTTTGTATGAAATAGCTCTTATGCTTGCATAAGAAGACTAGAGAGAGAGAGAGAGAGAGAGAGAGAGAGAGAGAGAGAGAGAGAGAGAGAGAGAGAGAGAGAGAGAGAGAGAGAGAGAGAGAGAGAGAGAGAGAGAGAGAGAGAGAGAGAGAGAGAGAGAGAGAGAGAGAGAGAGAGAGAGAGAAGAGAGAGAGCAGAGATAGAGAGAGAGAGAGAGAGAGAGAGAGAGAGAGAGAGAGAGAGAGAGAGAGAGAGAGAGAGGAGAGAGAGAGAGAGAGAGAGAGAGAG
>OLKM01000162.1:288200-295700 GCA_900291075.1 Melanogrammus aeglefinus
TTATATGCTAATCCACATCCTTCCGTATGCCCTACTGGCGCAGTCGCTTTCCACAGTGATTTAAAAAAATGTTTTGATCACCTGTACAGGCATGAGGATTCTTTGCCAAACCTTCCGGCTGTTTTGAGTCCGGGTGCTAGAAATGCTAATTCTAATGTCAAAGCAGGCTAGTTGTTTATTCATTTCCTTATTTATCTTACTTTTTTTTGTGAGGACACATCTGACGTCCCTGGAGATGAGAGATTTGTTGGTGAGAAATCCGGTGGTGGCTTAATGCATTAAGTCCAGGCCACAGCACGTACACAGTCATAAAAATAGCTCACCATCACAACATGAAAATGATGATGGTTGATTCATGATTTTCTGGTTGACTGAATGTGATCCCAGGGTTTTCTTTTGACAGCCTTCCATCATCCCAGCACCCCACTTTCATCATTTAATCACTGACTCCCTCTCTGATTCCTGTTCTGTTTTTATTATTCTGACTTTTCAAGAGAATATTGAATTTACTTTGTTGGAGTGTTTCATGAGGAAAACACTGCTCTGAGAAAACATAGGCCCTGTGTAATATAATGACTTGCTAAGAGAACAGTGGTGCCTGATGAGCAGCCCACACACAATACGAAACACTGCCAGTGCGTACATTGCACACATAATGACATGCATGCTGAAAGAAGTTCATCAATCATGCAGACACACTCCCACAGATACACACACATACACAGATACACACACATACACAGACACACACACAAATAAATACAATTAATACAAAAATAGGCGATACACCTGAAGGCTCAGAAAGAAGTCCTCATTTGGACTTACTAGATCATGGGAAATCTTACTAGAAATGTCGGTGCATTTTTTCTGTAAAAGGGAGTCAGCACATACTTGTAAAAAGCATTTTTAAAACACAGCTGCCATATATTAAAATCTATATAAAATCAATATAAAATCAATGATAATAACTTATTGAAATCGTAATAAACAAATAGCACACCTAGCCAATGTCTGCCAACAAATTTGTAAAGATTCAGACTTCCAGTGGTGGCACTCTCTTCCCTCTCTCTTTGCAGCGACCACGGTAGCCCAGATCCAGAATACATGAATAACTGAATAAACATTTCCAGCACAGTTTGCTTGAATCGAGACCCCATTATTAAGTACCGCATTATGAATTCATCTATCACTTACAGGCACTCACTCACCCTTGACACAGGAAAACGTCCAACGCAGAGTCCACTCGCTGAAGGATTGTTCATCAAATTAACCAAATCCCCCCACTCACAAGAGTCAGGTAATGATTCCCCTAATTACTCTTTAATTCAATTTTGTACTATATCGACACCCTTCAAGTGCATCTCTCCCCCCCCCCCCTGTCCTCCATGACCTGCATGTAGTCCAACATTAATCTCTCCACCCTAACTAGAGAGGGAGAGAGAGAGAGAGAGAGAGAGAGAGAGAGAGAGAGAGAGAGAGAGAGAGAGAGAGAGAGAGAGAGAGAGAGAGAGAGAGAGAGAGAGAGAGAGAGAGAGAGAGAGAGAGAGAGTGGGGGGGTGGTGGGGGGGGGGTGGGGCTCAGGGCCATTCTGTAGTTGTTGAATTGTGGGGGGAGAGCGGCTGGGGTGTGAAGCTTTCATGATTTAAATATTTTGTGACCAAATGAAAGCAAGATAAGTTATTGGTTTTCCCCCCATAGTGTGTTAATCTTTATGATTTACATCGGGTTTGACACGAGTAAAGTCTGGCCACAAAATGCTGTCATAGCGGCCTAAAGCAACGACAATTATGTCATAATTTATGTGGTGGTTCTCTTCTATGCTTCTTTGTTTAGGTGTGGCCTGTCCATTTAGTTTACACAACAAATAGGTCATCTGAATGTTCTTACGTCCCTCTGGGTTCCTGTTTACTTTTTGCGACTGAGCCCCTAAGGTTACAGTGGGTCTCAGCTTGTTCCACAAGGTGAAGTAAGGTGCACTTCAAAACAGATTCCTTCTCCGCCAATTACTAGTTTGTGTGCGACCCAAGGCTACCCCTAATGTTGTGTTTCTCTTTTGGATTAGGCTATACTTTCACCTCTCCCCTACTTTCCAGGCCCATTTTGTTTTGTGGTGCTTTTCCTCTGTTAAATCGTACCAATCCCTCCAAGATGCTCTTGAACTGCTGAGGCCGTATAGACACCAGGACCATCTCTCTTTGTTCACTGCACACTGGCGTAAAATGCCATACTCAGCTAAATGGGCAGCAAGTGTACGGTATTCAGAATATATTTACATACAGAGAAGGCATGAGCAGGCACACACACACACACACACACACTGACGTACACCAACACCATCAAACACACACACACACACAGATAGAGAAATTCCCCCACCTGCACACGTCTACAAAGATAAAACCATTGAGCACCACACACACACACACACACACACACACACACACACACACACACACACACACACACACACACACACACACACACACACACCACACACACCACACACACACACACACACACACACCACACACACACACACACATTCTCCCCGTAATAAGCAATATGTTTGGCTGCATCAATGTGAGGGTGTTTTGCATAGCTGCCACAATGGTTTTCTGTGGATCGTCCTCTTGGTCACCTTGACACACAGAGGCAAAGACGCGTAACAAAAACGCAGTGGTGGGGAGAGGCAGAAGCAGAATTGCATTGTGAGGGAAGCTGGAACAGGTGCTCATATGGCACAGTAGACAAAGAGGGCTGTGACAAGTGTTTTGAGTGCAAGAAGAGAAATATTTAGAGGGCTTAAAACAGTGGTGATACTTAGTCTCTAAAGCCATGGGAGAAGAGACTGCTGTGTTTGTCCGAGAGGAGAGGAGAGGCCAGAAGCTTGTGTGTGAGTGGACTGCAAAGATAGCTGGCCAGCCAGTTGACCAAATTCTTCTTGATGAGGTGATACACACATTTACACACCCAACTGGGCAGATACACACACACACAGACGCACACAAACGCACATGCACACTGACCCATGCGCACAAACGCACAGTCACAGACAGACACACACACACATGTACACACCCATGCAGAAACACACAAACATGCAGACTCACCCAAACAAACACATTTGTTGACGTGCATACAGACACTCCCTATTTAGTTTTGTCTCGGTTTCCGTTGTTTATCTTTACCCCTTTCTCTAACACACACACACACACACGCACACGCACGCACGCACGCACGCCACAGCACGCACGCACGCACACACACAGCACACACGCACACACACACACACACAACACACACACCACACACACACACACACACACACACACACACACACACACACACACACACACACACACACACACACACACACACACACACACACACACAGACCAGTCTGTTTAGAAAAAAATAGACTGATGTGTACAACGGCTGCTGTCTTGTGGATATAATTGGATTTTTTTTTCATGAATGTACCAGGGTCAGTACAAGACTACACTCAACTCATAGAATACAAAATAATACCAGATAGAATATAATGTCAAAAAATGGAATACAATTGGCAATATGAAAGGCAATATGTTTATTAAAGGTGGCAACCAACTTCATAGGCCTATAAGCATTGTATCGGCCCCACAGTATCTTGCACCAAATTATCATATTGCCTTGAGAGCAATTGCAGAAAGATAGAAAAAACATAAACGCTTTTCAGAAATGGTATTTATTTAGCAGGAACACAACCAATGAGTGTAGTTGTGCAGAGGTGTTTCCCAGTTTATAGAAAGATACTGTACAGAGGGCTCTCTTGCTCTTTCCTAATTGACTCCCTGACTAGGAGGCAGTGTGTTGGTTAAGAAGCAGTGGGTACATCGTAACACCAAGCCTTCGCGCAGGGGCTTTACATCGGTGAAGGTCTTCAAAATGTCACAGCTTTCAGTGTGGAAGGCTAGTGCTTTGACTAGCACCATTAAAATAACATTTCTTACAACATTGTAGCTCTATGTTGCATTTCACTCTCCTCTTTCGTCCTCTTCTACTTCTTCACCTTCTTGTTCCTGGAAACGGGTTGTCGATGCTCATGCTCATAACAAGCTGTACCGGAAGCCAAAACACATAACACATGTGCGTCACTTCAAAATGCACTTACGCAAGCAGCTACTCAGTGTTCATTTATAGTTATATCTTGCATTGATGGTGTGCACGCCATATTCTTAATCTTTAAAGAGACCCTATTATACTACTTTTCGGGTCCTAATTTCTTATTAATGACTGCTATAGCGCAACCTGACACGAATCACAGCACAAAAAACGATGTAGATTTTCGGGAAACTCTTCCTCTCATCTGGGCGCTTTCAGCATTCTCCGTCAACACTTCAGCTTCGTCCTTCTCCGCCCCCTCGCCCCCCTCCTGCCAACCCCACTCCGTTGTGATTGGTTACCTTCCGGAAGACCTGGGAAGGGCAGTCAAGCTCCACCCCCTCATTTTGCGCGTGCATGTAGCCTACTAGAGCAAAGGTAATTGGAAGCGCGCGCGGGCAGATTTGACCAGGCATATGGAGGCGTGGCAGGAGTGCCTCTAGTCTACGTAGATGATTTCCCGGAAATGTGAACAAGTCAATCCCAAACGTTGTTCCGAGTGTTTAGCGCTCTGCACAGCCACCCCAGACTGTCAGCACGGAATACGTTGAAATGCATGTACGTCATTATTTGACACTTTAGTATGGTTAAACTACTGACTATCAATCATTATAACAACGTTTATAGGTCATAAAAGTTGAAAACGCATAATAGGTCCCCTTTTAAGGTGTAAAAACTAATAAATAATGCTATGTTGGGGAGCTTGGAGGGATGTGATCTGGGTCACTCACGTGCAGGTCCCTCATCAGACAGAACCACTTGGCTGAGCCAACACTACCAAGCTTCACTGGGACAAGAGGCATGCTGATTGATTCTCACACTAGAGGACAAGGAAGAACATCATTAGAGCCAATCCATGTTCCTCCGGTTGTGGTGCATTGTGTTAGGAATAATGGCTGGCCATATACTTTGGGTACAACACACCCCTGAGGCCCCAACAAGTCTATTTGTTCTTAGAGAACAGGTCCCTATTCGTTTCCCCTCGATTCCAAAGAGGATATTAACATTACCGACTGCTAGATGGAACTGCAGTCAACCATGCTGTGCGGATATACTGTCGAATAGATTATAACACTGCTCCTAGTCATCTAATATTTGATGGGGGTATGTGCCTCGTGGTCCCCTTCGGAGTTGACACTAATTGATAGATAAATAAAAAGGGAAGCAGGGAGGAGAGGAGAATTCTGGATTTTTAATCTCATACATTGATGAGGAAAACAAAAGCAGCTCTGGAGAACGGATACTGCATGAGAGAGTGGAGACACATTGCACTCACGCACGCACACATAAGCAAGCACGCACAAACACACACACACGAACACACAAACAAACACACTCTGTGTGTGCTCCTTTTTGTAGCAAAGTGATGCAAGCAGTGCTGTGGTCTTCGCAGTGGGCTGCTGTTATTTGCTGCAGCGCAAGGTGTGAAAGGAATGGGAAGAACAATTGTGGCAGGCGCCTGCGCTTGGCCAATCGCACGGTAAACTGGCATGCTGACCCCATGCACCCCCCCCCCCCATGCCCCCCCCCCCCCCCCCCCCCCCCCCCCCCCCCCTACCCCTCTTTGTGGAGAAGCTTTTGGTGGGGAGGGGTGGGCAGCTGTAGGAATCCACCGTCCAGAGCCCTTGTGCTGAACAACGCACCCAGATGGAACTCCCAGGCTCATTGTTAGCGGTCGTCTCCACCGGACAGAGACGAGCGTGTTTGTTTATTTCTCTCGCTCACCAATTCGCCACGCGCGACATTTCCCTTATCCACGCGGGGAGACGAGCCCCAGCGAGATGCCGATTATTCATTGAATGTCAAGGAGAGATTTTTCCTGTCCCCTCGCTCCCTCCTTGCCTTCTAACCTCACCTCCTCGTCTAACAACAACACCCACCGCACACCACCTCCATCCACCACGTTTTCCAGGGTCCTTGGAGGGAGGCATGCAGGGTGAGTGCTGAAGGGATTCATTCCACATACTAGTTTGGAGTGTTTAACGTCTTGACATTATGTCTGCAGTAAATGGAAATGTCTTCCGGTACCATCCGGTTAGAGGATGGATTAAAAGATGCTCAGTGAAATCGGTAAAAGAACAGCAAGGACTTCCTTTATGACAGGAACACCTTTCCTTTCATTAATGCATTGGAAAAAAACGCTGCATAAAAGGACATGTTTGAAACCGTGATGGTATTCAAGGAGCTTAGGAAGAGGATATCCACGTTATGAAAATAAATGCCTTTGGTGCTGTGTAAAAGAAAAAGGCAAAATAGCAAATTGATGGATGAGTTTTATTATAATGAAAGTGTTTTTGTAGCATTGTGAATATATACTAGATTGAAAATAAGTTTTCTTAAGTATACCGATCGCACCTCTGTCACACTCCAGCTATTTTGATAGCACATCATGTTAATGCAGTTACTTCAAACACAATACATGGTGCTGAGTGCGTGATCAACCCTGAGAAATGGACTTTAAGTCAAAGTCAGGAGGCATTATTCCCACACATTGCTACACAGTGCATTGCACTTGTTTGCATCAAATTCAACCCTCACTATGTGTGTGTGCGCACACAAACAGAAAGAAAGCATGTACACACACCCCGTTAGGATACATACATGCATACATACACACACACACAAACACACACGCACACAAAAGCACACACACACACACAGACGCTCCAACAAAAAAAGAGTTATCCCCATGACCTTGCCTCTTGCAACCCACAGGCATGCTTCCACCTCGTCCAAAACACCTCTGTCACACTCCCCTCAGGTGGTTTGACATCCTCCACACTAGACCTATATAAAACGGTAACAACGGATAGGTGGGCAAACTCTGTCCTCTCCGCTTGCCGGCCCTTGACACACACAGACGCAAGCAAACACACAAACACACACACACGCACGCGCGCGCGCGCACACACACACACACACACACACACACACACACACACACACACACACACACACACACACACACACACACACACACACACACACACACACATGCGCACTCACACACACACACACACACACACACACACACACACACACACACACACACACACACACACACACACACACACACACACACACACACACACACACACACACACACACACACACGCACGCACACACACACACAAAGACATGTCGATTTGTGGTACTGTTTATCTTTAATGTATATTTTATTTATTTGTAGATAAAATCAAAATTTTGTTTTGGAGTTTGTTTTGTTCATGCAAAAAAATTATCTGTCAAAAAGAATATGCCTACTTCGCGTTATGTGTGTTTTTTTTGCAGTTTCAGCTCTGCGACAGTGTATGAATTACAATCGGGGTTATGAGCCAAACTTAACTTCATTGTGCAAGA
>OLKM01000162.1:300700-318200 GCA_900291075.1 Melanogrammus aeglefinus
CTGGAATGGGTCTATTGAGTTATCTAGCACTGACCGTTTCATCTACAGGTCATCAACCCTGCCAAATAGGTCACTGTTGTTTTAGAATACATTTTACCCAAACAGTTGGTAATCAAGGCCTCTTCCAAACTTTATAAAGTAAAATATAAAATGAAGAAACTACAGCCAAGTGTTCGCCCATGTTAGCAACATCAACCCTCTAGTCCTAAAACTACCCTAAGAGTATGTACACAGTAAGAGTATAAACCCAATGTGGCAATGACCAGGCTACTAGCCAGCTCGGTGGCTTTTACTGTGCTCCACCATAACAAGGACGCAGTGTGGGTGATGTTGGAACCGGTTAGTGTTATTTCATAATTGGAGCATAATATACAGAATAGAAGGTGTTACATGCTGCCATGTAGGAGATATCACTGATTGAGTGTGGTAATGGCTGGTTTAACCTGCACACATTAACTGCTACATGCACAAACAGGTGTGCTGCCTCACCCGGCCCCAGAATCAGTCTTGCCTGCTCCAGGTAAGACTGCTTAAGCCAGCCATCATCCACACACACACTGCGCACGGAGGTTGATCGAAATGCTCAGATCCCATAAGCCCTTTGAGTCAAAGTAATTTGCTGATAGCTTTTCAGCATTTAAAATTCAACGAAAAACATAGGAGGCCTTACCTGGTCCATGCAAACTTCATTCTGATTTGTCAACTTGTTGACTTTGCAGTAGTAGTATCTAAAGTTTTATGTTAGGCCAAGGGAAATCAATTTAATCATTATTTATTCCACGTGGCACAAGAAGGTGTGTCAGGAATAAATTAGCCTATTCTTGTTTGCTATTAACCAACTGTGATTGTAAACACCTAATGAAGTCGACGACCCACATAATCGACTCATCTATAGCTCTCAGCACCTCCCAGGAATTCTCTGGGCTGGAATAGACCACCAATGTTTCTAAGACACAGCAATGGTTTAACCTCTGTGAGTGCCTACACCTCTGACCGGTAAAATCTATAGAAGACTAAAGGTAGTAGGCTTTTAACAAATTTCACATGGCAGGGTTATTGGCATTTCGTCAATCTGGTGTTCGCTAATTTAGATCAGAAATCAAACTCAAAACAGAATTGGTGACACTTAACTGGCACCTTTTCAATGATCAACATCAACATGGCATCAACATGAGGACTTGATCACCTGAACTTATCTTCCACTTTGCCATCCTTCGCCCAAAACTGCCCTTCATTTGGTCAGGTGAGTTCTAGAGTATTTCTTCAATTCCTAAATCAAAGGCTTTGTAAAATCAGCCCTTGAGATCTCTAACATGGGCCTTCGTGTTCTGCTCAGATCTGGCCCCTTTTACTCAACCTCCAACAGAGCTGGGTGACAACAAACATTATGCCATTTGATTCCTGCACAAAGTATGACAAGGCGAGGCCACACTGCTCACCTGGTCAGGAAAGGATAATATGTCTGAAGGGTACTTTAAGGGATGGGTAAACCGTTTGATCTTTTAGAATCTCTTCCTAGGACACAGAGGACCGCAACCTAACCAGCCTACCCTGACCATCTGGTGTCACATGGAGGCTTGTGTTCACGATCTCTCCCAGAAGGCGCTCCTGCTCGCCATTTCTAATGCTGCCTAGCTGTCGCTCTAGTCCCTGTGCATGCTTTTTGTAATCTCTTTTCTGTCAATCCAACGACGGAGACATGGCTGACCCCGTTGGTGCCGGATTGAGTCATATGCCGAACTGAGTTCGTCTCTGTTTTGCTTTGCAGACGGAACTGAAGAGTGTGGTAAATCCAAGGGTGGAGGGGTGAGCTTTATCTCTGACAACAACTGGGGCAACACTAACAACCTTAAGTCACTTTCTCTTCTTCTTTCTCTCTCGTCAAACATGGAGCATCTGAAGATCTGATGCCGTCCATTCTACATTCCAGAGAGTTCAGCTAGGTCATCATCACAGCTGTCTACAAACCACCAGAAGCTAACACAGACGATCAGACTTACAGGATCTGTTAAACCCACATCAGAATAAACATCCTGACGCTACTGTGGTGTTGGCTGTGGACTTTAATAGAAGTGAACCTCTTAAAGGGGAACTATACAACTTTCTGGCTAAATGTACCTTAATGTAACAGCTTAAGAGTCATTGCGATGGTTCTATTACATTTATGGGTCGATTGGTCGCTGTTTCGACTCCCCCTAGCACATCTTGGCGGAGAAAGGGAATATGCAAGTATCTGCCGGCGACCCGCTGCCCACTCTCACAGGAGTCTTGGGTATCGCAGTGTAACAAAATTCCTTTACGGCACTACAGACCCACAAACACGGACCCGGCCCGATATAAACACAAGTAGCGAAGGGATTGTTACATTCATCATGGATCTGCAGACTAAAAAGAGACAGATAGACCCAATGTCGGAGGAACAGAAGAAGAGAAAAGGGAGACCGACCGCCAGAGAGGCCAGATACGAGTAAACGTTGGGCGAGCTTCTCAGGAATAGCGTGAGCTGAAAGAAAAAGACCGTGGCCGTGTTGCTCTTGAAATTGTAAGTACCATTGGGTGAACTTTGGCCTCTTGTATTGTGTCTTTCTTGAGGTTGATAGTCTCTGTAAAAATGTGTTTGTTGTGAGCCCTGTATGTTTCTAGCTTGCTTGCTTGCGGGGGTGTTAGTGTAGTCACTACCAAACACATTTGTTTCCATGGTTGTTTTGCTGTTCGTCTATCTCGTCCCCTAGATACAGGCTAAATCCCAGAATCCAGGTTGTTGTTTATTTAGATCACTAGACCACTATTCAAATGCCTAATTTTCACAAGAGTGTAGCCTATATCATGTGATATGTCCGGCTGGCCACATAATGTAGTACCCTGCACGAGATCTGCTATTTAGCAGATATTTGTCGGTAACAGAACTGTAAAATTTTACGAGATGTGAACCTCCATTATAGCATAACCCATGTTATACCTTTGGTCCAAGTTCAAAGTTTTATTGGTCACATGTTTTCAAAAATATGGTTTTACATACAGTGAAATTAAAAAGGGGGTCATCACTCATTCATTGTGCAAATTACTGGAACCTGAATGAATAATAGATAATGGTAATTTAAAAACAGACATCCCTTAATGAGGTGATGCTATAAAAACAGTCCTTGTGGTGCAGAAAGTGCAAGAGTGCCAGTTATGGTCCACTGGAGTTAAGCAGTCTAAGTGCCTGCAGAAGCAAGCTCCTCCTCAGTCTCTCATTCCGAGCTTTAAGACAGCGAAGGCGTCTGCCTGACTGCAGCAGGTTGAAGAGGCCAGCATCTGGGCGAGCGGCGTCCTGCCTCATTTTCCTGGCTCTAGCCCTCACCCTCTTGCTGTTTGTATATTCCAGGCTGGGGAGGGTTAACTTAATGGTTCGCTCTGCTAAGCGCACCGCCCTCTGCAGGGCAGCCCGGTCTCGTGCGGTGCAGCTTCCATACCAGGCTGGTATGCAGCCTGTCAGGATGCTCTCCAAACCTGCAGACTAGAAGTTCCTCAGGATGTAGGGGGAGACCTTGAACTATCTCAGCCGCCGAAGGAAGTACAGCCGCTGCCTTGACTTGGAAACCAGGTGTTGTGTGTAGAAATTCCATGAGAGATCCTGAGTGAGGTGCACCCCCAGGTACTAGAAACTGGGGACCCTCTCCACAGGTTCCCCACTGATGATGAGTGGGGTGAGTGGGGTGAGCCCACTGCCCTGCTTCCTTCGGATATCCACCACCATTTCCTTAATTTTGTTGATATTTAGAGCCAGGTTATTGGTCTGACACCACAGTGCCAGGTTGGTGTAGTTCCCTGTGTGTAAACATGTTAACAACAAAATAAATATTTTTCAAACCAAAAAGTGTATATTATTGAACAAATGAAAGAAAGATGGTGCAAACATCTGTTTGCACCAACAATAAAAAAAGCGAAACATTTTAAAACCATAAACTATAATATTTATTTACAATGTTTATTTGCAAACATTTACACGTAAACATAAATGTGTCCCTAATCTTCCACACACAGCATCTGGCTACGATAACCCTCCTGCAGGGATTGGCGACAGAATACCCTCTCGATTCCTGAGTCCAACTCCCTGCAATTCCGTACACAAGTGATGTACTTGAGCAGATACAGTACATAAATGTACGATTGCTGCTCAAATTGTTCATGCCATCGTTATGTATTATATTGGCCAACACTCTTGGACTGATTGTCCTGTTCAACCAAAGATACAACAATTCTAATCTAGGATATAAAATCTCCCCGTCCACTATAAATAAGGATGGGTTAATGTTTATTGTAGCACAAATACACCATTTCAAAATGTATAACCTTGTCTACTCTTTATGAACATCTACTTCGGACATGGCTCCACGCATTTGCCGGCTTCTTTGAAAACAAATGCACATGGCTAGCGTAGAAGTGCATGGGGAAGGGTCGTCAACGAGTTGCTACGACAGTGTTGTAAAATATCTACTACAAAGATATAGGAGGTGCTGCGTAGAGAAAAATGCGAGCACAAATAGAGAAATCAGCGAAGATATGGCCGATACTGCATAGTGGGCCTTTAAGTTATAACTAAGTTCCATCAACACATTATTTGTGTGTTCAGGGGGAAAATAACCTTTGACCCTGTCACACACCATCCGTAGAGGCTACAAGGCTGTTTCTCTCCAACCATTTGGCAAATCAGATAATGCCAGCATTCTCCTGGTACAAGAACATTAACATAGGACAGCATGGTTAACGGTACTGATGAGGGACGTAAAGGGGGAATCTGATCAATCAAAGGCCAAGCTATGGGACGCTATAAGATTAACGCCGACTAGGACATGTTCCTTGTCCTTGTCTTTACTTTTATTTGTGAAGAGAGGACACAAGTACCTTTCCCACCATTGCAGTAGTAACAACGATTATACTGAGACAAAATCCTCCTTGACACACTTTAAGAGAAACACATGGTTGGCTTTAGCCTCCTGACCCGTAAACCTCTCCTTGTGAATGAGAACAATGAGACCTTGTGCTCATTTATATAGATAACAAATTACAGGGAGTTGTGTTTCCTTGAACCACACACAATCCGGTTCTTTAGCTCTTTCGACACTCCATGTTAGAAGCCAAACCTCCGATTACTATTACAACTTAATATACGCGCAAACTCTACGCGCGTCTTGCCAGCACCTGTTCTCCAATTCCTGAGCCTCTGCCTGTATGCCTCCAGATCTCACATTCTGACTTTTTCCACCATTGAGGGCAGAGTAAGCCTCCTGGGTTTTAAACCAGAAAAAAATGGTCAAGGCTGGAACACACACATACACATATACACATATATACACACACATAAGAGCCAAAATCCAGCCCACACCTGCCCACACAAACCAAACGAACAAAAACATCTCAATCTTCTCAATCGGCAATATTTCACATTTTCACATTTCATGTTGTCTGTGATTGAAGAGCCTTGGAATAAACCTCCATGTTTCCAACCCCAACCGTGTGCGTATTATTGCCTTTCGGGGAGGTTGACCTTTCACGAGCCAGGTGTGGTTTGACAACGACATCCCCTTTCCAACTGACCTGACTGAGACGCTAGCTCACAGTCTGCAAAACCTCACACAACCCCACCATTGTTGTTGTTGCTTCCAAATGGTTGCCCCTTTTACAATCTTATTTAACGATGTGCACGATTGCCTGTGTGCGTGTGCCTGCGTTTTTGTGAGTTTGAGTGTGAGTGTGGATATTAAGCATGTACATGAGTGTAAGAGATAGATGCTTCATAAAAACATAGATACATCAATAACTATATAAATAGATGCAAACATATAAATAATATAAGGATACATAAAAAAAGATGCATTTATAAATTGATTGATTGATAGATACATAGATAGGTATATATATATACAAATACAAATACATTTAGAAATATATATATATATAAATATATATATATATATGTTAATACATAATACATTGATACATAGAGTACATAAAAATGGTGTGTGAGGATGTTTGACAGTGTTTTAATAGTATATTGGATGTCCACAACATACTTGATGGATAAGGAACAAGCAGAACCGATCACATGTGTTTACCTTGTAAGAGTATCGATGTCTTAGGACAAACAATACATCAAAAAAGACAAGAGCTATTTGCAATCACATTGCTTTTGTTTTCCTTGGGAGGAATGAGCAGAGCCCATCGCTATGGGCACCCTGGACTTCATTAAGTTGGTGTCATAAGTAGGTCACAGGGTTTACAAACAGAAATTCATTTGGTTGAAAATGCAGCCATTTGCATGGCTGTCAGGACAGCAGAAACATCCCTGCAGCCTTTCTTTTCCGTTCCAAACAAAATGGCACAGTGTATCATCTGAGCTGCCCCTTTGTGATGACACCAGGTCACTCAATAAGTCTTCTCCCCGGCACTTCCTCCAGTTCTTCCATCATTAAATCATTTCCCTCTGGTATCAACAAAAAAAAAATATATATACAAAAACAACCGTTTTAATATTGAAAATTTGTTCTGGTGACGACAAATAACAATTGGAAATACCATTGAGTTATCATGCGACTCTTTCTCTTTACCTTTCATAGTTGGCTATAGCACCGTTTCCTCTCATCCTACTTGTACACTGTATTGGTAACATCATTGCTTGTTTTGTGCTTGAGTTGTTCATGTTTTGCATTCCCACCCAATGGTAAATATGCTAGATTACTCCCACAGCTGCCCTGGGACCAGAGTTGAGAATTAGCCGGCTAACACTGGCACATTTAGTGAGATGTATCTGGATATTTGATTTTGTCCCTTGGCTGAAGAACATACATAGCTGTGGCTAAACGGGATGCATCACATTAGAGAGTGTCCTTGTGTGATCCGTGTTATAAGGGTGGGTGGACAACAAATTAAGTCTGAATAGATTGGGCCCAAAAATTTATCATAGTGTGTAAACATAGTGACCCGCTTAATGGCCGGTGTTTTGTGGTTTACTACAGACACTGGACTCAGCTGTCTCTGCTGAAAACAACTTAAGGGCAGAACACAAGCTGATAGAGGGAGGAGATTGAGGTTTTCGCCACTATGCGTTTCCCAGCTTGACTGTCATCCTGAAAGCGACCCTGTATGATGAGAAAGCAAATCGCTTCAACCAATCACCAAGAGCCTCTTCCTCCCACCAACACCCTCATATATATACGTTTAATAACGAAGAGAAATTTAGCAGACATAATCATTATCATGGTTTAGTCATTTGTATCCCACAGATGATTAATCGTACTTTCTTTGAATTATGCAATTGCTTTTTCATACTAAAATGCTGACAAACTACTGCTGTCATAGTTTACAGTTTCATTACGTTATATGGATAATTCTTATCGTGAAAAGCTGGTGTGGGCTCTCTGCACAAAGTTATAGCAAAAGAAACAAGTGTGAGTATAAAAATAAATAAATAAATAAGGCTTGTTATTGGCCAAACGAAAAACAACATTACATTACATTTTCTTGTTAAGAGGAATAGGGGGTAAGAACAGGACACTGCAGTTGACGCAGTCTTCAGGGGTTTTGCCGAGCTAAAACCGGTCACCATCAGCGCTTCCTCAAACAAAGGAGCACATGTTGCCCCCAACCTGCGTTCTGCCTGTTGTTTGCCTGGCTGTTATGTTGTGGCCAATTGAGGTCATTTATGTTGATGTGCTTCAGCTGCATAGTTCTCCCCAGGGTGAAGGAGCTATCCAGGGTCCTAGTCCTCCATGTGTGTATGTGAAAAAAAAAAATATATATATTTAGTACATACTACACAGAAACCTCCATAGATGGCGCAATCTGATTGGTTCTCTATCTCGGGATAATCTTCATTATCCACCGACAAAACTCGGGATAATGATTGTCGCAAAATGGCGGGCGCAAACTCTCGTTTTGCTACAGTGACAGACTCGGAAATCATATTAATCAACAAAACGCAATCGCAGCAAACACCAAAACAGCCACAAAATATGGACTACGTGTTTTTCAAGGTAAAAAGTGATTTTAATGTTTCGATACCCAAGATGTATTGCTCGAATTTGTAAATAGCCTGGTGACGTCATGGAGTGCGCGTGACCATTGTCACGCTTTGAAATATTAAAAACAAACCTATGAAATCTAGTTTTGGCTTGTTTTGATGATGTTCCCATGTAGTATGTACTAAAACTTCCGGCTCAGGGACTATTTAGCACTATCCACTTCGCCTTCGGCGAATAATTGTAAAATATACATTTATACATGTATCTATACACTTGTTGTAAAATGAATAAAAGTGTAATATTTTGTTGACTACAATCGTGCTTAGTGAAACAAAAAAGGCAGGTTTGTGTTAAAAGTGGAATCATCAGGTATCAACAGGTCTTCAGGTATATGCAGAAGCTGTATAATATGTATAAAGGAACAACATGCATCCTTTCCATTATGTCTCTCTCCCTTCTCAAGGATGTTAAACAGAACAAGAAGAGAAAATAACCTCTTTAAAGTGATGGTTCGGCGTAAAATTCACCTAGGGTCATTTCCACCATGACATCCAGCCAAATACCCTGTTAGAAGCATTTTTAGCGATGGTCAACACTGGTCAAGATCGGGCTAAGACCGGGCTATCAGCCGAATGGCTTAGTGCTGCGCGAACGGAACGGTGTGTTTATCTCGTAAATGATTAAATTACCCCACTAATAATGTCTGGAATGTTACCAAACTTCTGCAGTAGTACACATAGGGTCTGTACTCACAAAACGAGGCATTGGAAAGTTTGTAAGTACACCAGGAGTATATATTAAAAAGAACACTTGCCTGATAGCTTCAACTTGCTAAAAGCTGCCGCTGCGTCGACGTCACGTCCGTGTTTCAGGAAAAGTTAGTAAACGTGTCAAAGTAAAACTCACAAGTGTAATGAAAAAGCTAGTGAATTCAACACTCCATAGAAATGTATTGACAACTGAAATAATTGAATACTTGATACATTTATAAAAGTCAATACATTTCTATGGAGTGTTGAATTCACTAGCTTTTTCAACATTCCAGACATTATTAGTGGGGTAATTTAATCATTTACGAGATAAACACACCGTTCCGTTCGCGCAGCACTAAGCCATTCGGCTGATAGCCCGGTCTTAGCCCGATCTTGACCAGTGTTGACCATCGCTAAAAATGCTTCTAACAGGGTATTTGGCTGGATGTCATGGTGGAAATGACCCTAGGTGAATTTTACGCCGAACCATCACTTTAAAGTGCGTATTGATCCCTCAGCCTGTACATTTCATTTGATGAATGGAGAATGAATCATGCAATTCAAACCTCACATATAGTCACTGCTTTTGTAGGAGGACTCAATGGACATAGGGATAGAAGAAGTTGAGACCAAGGACATCTTTAGAAAGCATGGTAGAGCTGCTTGGAGAACACTCTTCTACTCTCCTTAACAAGGACGCAGGGTGGGTGATGTTTGAACTGGTCTTTCTCTCTCTCTTTCTCTCTCTCTTTCTCTCTCTCTCTCTCTCTCTCTCTCTCTCTCTCTCTCTCTCTCTCTCTCTCTCTCTCTCCTCTCTCTCTCTCTCTCTCTCTCTCTCTCTCTCTCTCTCTCTCTCTCTCTCTCTCTCTCTCTCTCTCTCTCTCTCTCTCTCTAGCTCTCCCTCTCTCTCTCTCTCACTCTATCTCAGCTCTCTCTCTCTCTCTCTCTCTCCCTCTCCTCTCTCTCTCTTCTCTCTCTTCTCTCTCTCTCTCTCTCTCTCTCCTCTCTCTCTCTCTCTCTCTCTCTCTCTCTCTCTCTCTCTCTCTCTCTCTCTCTCTCTCTCGTCTCTCTCTCTCTCTCTCTCTCTCTCTCTCTCTCTCTCTCTCTCTCTCTCTCAATGATGATGATGATTAAATAAAGGTCACTTAAAGGTCTTCACCAGAAAAAGTTAGACAAACCAGAAAAGGACAAGGTACTATCTCACCTGAATCCCAAGAGTGATTTATCTATTCCAAGCAAAATAAATAGAGCTTGAAATTGTACAAACTGTACCTTAATCCTGACTCATAATAAAAACTGCCGAAAGAAATGCAGTGTGCGCTGCGGCTTAATATTTGTTTGTTTTTTAATAATATTTGCACTGGAATAAACGTATTTTATATTCATAAATTATGTATTACAGTCAAAGCACAAAGAACAACAATATGTCTCATTAAATAGAGGCTTGCAGCAAGGTTCCTTTGTATTTGCAGGCGCAAAATAATTGTTAAATTGGATAAAATCCACACACTCACATCTTCCAGCATTGTATCGGACTCATCTTGATGATAAGAAAATAACATGCAACTGCCTAATGCCTAATCTTGACTTATATAGTGTTATTTTTGTTTTATAGATATTGAGACATTGATTGTTAACATGATTCTATGAAGATGAGGTCTAGTAGTGAGTAAAGGCCTGGCTATTATTCATTTCAAGAATAATTAAGTCTCTTTATGAGACGTGTATGTTTTTTGTAGGTACATCATTCTGGCGACTTTTCAGGTAACACTTTACAATAAGGTACGCAAAAACGTGGGTAGTTACTGAGAAATTAATGAGGAACAACCAGGGCCCTGACTGGGGCCCTAACAGGGGCCCTAAGTGTCAGTTATTCAGTAACTACTGAGGAGTTACTGGTAAACAGACTAGGGGATACTGTATTAATTAATCATTCTGTGAATTAGCTGACCAATTGATTATGAAAGCAACCACATTTTCCTGGGATTTCACAATTAGATATTAAATTAATAGGGGACAGACGGGATGATTGTCACATTTTATTAAAGATATTCACAGTACATATGCATTCATATTCACCCAGTTAGGGCCCCAGTTGTTCATAAATTTTTACTCAATAACGAATACAGTAGTCCACTGCTCTGTTTACCAGTAACTCCTGAGTAGTTACTGAATAACTGTCACTGAGGGCCCCAGTTAGGGCTCCTGTTAGGGCCCTGGACGTTCATCATTCGTTACTGATTCGTTCCTCAGTAACTACCCATGTTTTTGCATACCTTATTGTAAAGTGTTACCACCACGGTAATGGGAAGGGTTATTTTCTACCTTTCAAAATACTAATTTATTTTTAACCATTACTTAATGTCTCTATTTAGATATGCAGGTGTTAGGAGGAGCCACCATTGGAACCATTATATGGTAGATAAATGGCGCTGGAATGTGAGTCTGTGCTTTATTTATGTTTATATGTGTTTGTTTTTATGCGTGTATTTGTGTGTGTGTCTTTGTGTGTATTGGGGGGGTCAAGGGAGGGCCATTGGTGGCTTTTAGATTAATGCATGCGCCTCGGTTTACAAAATGGCTTGGAATCTGCAACTACAATGTAAGCTGTAATGCAAATGTGGGACGCATTATGTTGGGTGCTGTGCATATGACACTGGCATTAGGTGCTGATTCCCCTAATGTGTCTCTGTATACTACAGTGTGTGGAGAAATTATTGATACGCTGCTGACAGATAAGCTCTTCTTAAATATGGCCTTAATTCAGATTGATGATAAAAAAATATCAACTTTGTTAGTATTACGAGACCTGCTTTTGAGGGACGAAAATAATGCATTCCATTTTTCTTTGAATCGGAAAACACATAATTAGAGAATAGTGGTTGTGTGCGCTTTTGTGTGTGTGTGACTGTGTGTCTATATGTATGTGCGGGCGTATGTGTGTGTGTGTCTGTGTGTGTGTGTGTGTGACTGTGGGTTGGTGTGTGTGTGTGTCTGTCTGTGTGTGTGTGTGTTTGTATGTGTGTGTGTGTGTGACTGTGACGGTCTATATGTGTGTGTGTGTATGTGTCTGTGTGTGTGTGAGTGTGTGTGTGATTGTGTGTGTGTGCGTGTAACTGTGTGTGTGTCTGAATGTGTGTGCGTGTGTGTGCATGTCTGTGTGTGCATGCATCTGTGTGTGTGTCTGTCTATGTGTCTGTGTGTGTGTGTGACTTTGTTTGTCTATGTGTCTTTGTGTTTGTGTGTGTGTGTGTGTGTGTGTGTGTGTGTGTGTGTGTGTGTGTGTGTGTGTGTGTGTGTGTGTGTGTGTGTGTGTGTGTGTGTGTGACTGTGTCTACGCGTATGTGACTGTGACGGTCTATATGTGTGTTGTGTGTGTGTGTGTGTGTGAGTGTGTGTGTGTGTGTGTGTCTGTGTGTGTGTGATTGTGTGTGTGTGTAACTGTGCGTGCATCTGTATGTGTGCGTGTGTGCATATTTGCGTGTGTGCATCTGTGTGTGTGTCTGTGAATGTCTCTGTGTGTGTGTGACTGTCTATCTGAGCGTGTGTGTCTGTGTCTGTGTGTGTCTGTGCGTGTATCTCTGTATGTGTGTGTGTGTGTGTTAGTGTGTGTGTGCGTGTGTGAATTTGTGTGTCTATGTGTGTGTCTGTGGGGCCAGGCTACCAGCTCCTCGGTAAGCCGGCCTTCAGTTCAGTTTTAACGAGCGAAGAATAGATGTGTTGCATCACCGCTTAATTAGCAGTTGACCATGGTAACCATATCAGCCATTAAGAAGCTCTGGATGGAAAAGCAGGTGTTTAACCTGGGGGGGTAGTCATCTAATGCAAACTAATCTGGAGTCGGTAGGCAAGATACAGGGGCAAGTTGCTTCCCGGAACAGACAATGGTGTTGCCAATATACTACTAATCGCCTTTCTCTTTAAACCAAGTCGAGACGTTGTGTGTGTGTAGATCTGGATTATACGTTTAATTTTGAGTCTTATTTTTTCCTTATTTATTACCTCACCATGTATATGTGAACCTTTCTTCAGCTTCGATAGCAGGATGTCTCTGGGAATAAACAACACACCCCTCCTGTTCCTTGGTGCCAGCAGTGATCTTCACCTGGCTATGAATCTAAAGGTAAGCCAAGGACTGGGATCACTTTGAGATGCGTCTAATTAGTGCTTCCGACAAAATTGTCAAAACTGCTAATTAGTTAACATACTGAAGTGAAGTTTATTCTGGGCACAATGAATTCCAAACTCATTAAAGTAGATTGGCTGTTGCTAAAGCCTTGCCAGCAAATATATTTCATAACTAAAAGAAGATGATAATTATGACCCAATTTATATTCGATCAATTTCTTTTCATTTGTCACTTGCTCAGTTATGGTTGACTATGTGTGGCAAAATGCTAATCTCTTTGCCACTTTTGATCAAATCATAGTATCATACTGACAGTAAATCCAGTAAAATAACAGAAATAAGTCGATCTGAGCCCTATTGAAGAGCAGAATATCATTCAGGCCTGTATACGTTGAAGCAAGATCATCTATTACATTCTACGACCAGATAACTGACAATATGATAGCCGAGGGATGATCAGTCACTTGATACAAAGTGATGCAAAGCAAGTGCTGAACCTGGCCTTGAACACACTGGAAGAAAAAAAAAAACACTGATTAATTAGCAGGCATTAGACACATCACAATAGAGTGATTTCGAAGTGTTTCCCGGTCGAAAAAATACCCTGTATTCTCTGGGGGCTAATTGTCTGCTTGTTCCCACTGATCCGCGGCAAATTCTCTTCCAGACCAAAGCTTCTGCTCTCGCTCTCCCCGTGACACTGGCATGCTTACCTCCACAAGAGACCCATCATTCTTTCCCTCTTTGAGAGTGGCTCAATGTGTCTCTTCAAAAAAGAGCGCATAATCTTGTCTTTAAAACTCTTTTCATTGCCATTTAATTGTGTTTTTATGGTCCACATCAAGTCAGTTTAAAGCCGAAACGTAAAAGGAACCGAGAGACATAGATCCCTTCTCCTCAATCTAAGTCTTTCTACTATCTACTAACAGTGCTTGAATGATTTAAAATACAGCCTTTTTGCTCATTAGGCATGTAGTCTCAAGAGCTGGGGAGTCTGGGACTCTGAATCAAGGCTAAAGCAGACTTGGGGCATAATTGCTATCTTACTTGGCATCCGATATTGCTCATCATCACGGCATACTGACTTCACCTCTACGGACTGGTGTTTGTGTAACAACCAGAGCGCTCAATACAATGTAGTCTGTAATTACATTTCACCTGATGCCCCATAGCAAGCGTTGCCCTCTGAGAAATTAATATGTGTCTGCGTTCTCTGCTCCCTCAACCCCCAACCCCCCCCCCCCCCCCCCCACCACCCCCTACCCCCCGGACTCAATTATCTTTCTTTTCAAACACATCGGATGACATCCTCACTTAGTTTATGTGCAAATTTGCTAATGGAAGTGTAAACAGTGGTTTCTCTCAGGCGAAAGGACTAGGGTAGACTATGGCTCTCTCGTCTCCCTCCACACAACACCATGCTAACAAGCTTGCAAATGTTTCAAAAATCTCAAAATGGATGAAGGAATTGTTGTATTTTTGATTCTGTAACCATATCCACAGCATACACTCCCCCTCCAGCTATGCTGGGGAAAAAAAAAAGATCATCGATTGGCTTTGAAAAACTATGAAAAGACTGGGCAGGTTGGGAAACGTTGACCCTTAAGATTTCCTGAGATGAGTTTGTAGATAATGAGCTGAACACATCCTCGGAAGACAGCTCTGTGAAAAGTTGTATACAGAAGATGCGTAACAGAAAAAAAAGATAAGACACATGTAGGGCCCTATCTTGCATCCGGCGCAAGTGACTTAGTCACTGGCGCATGTGTCGTTGCTAGTTTACAACTGGCGCAGAGCGTTCTTTTGCCGCCAGCGCCACTCGCCGGTAAATTAGGAAATGATCTTGCGCCCCAAGGGGCGGTTCGGCGGAAGGAGGAGGCGTGTTCTGGCGCAAACGGTATTTTGACGTTTCTGAAAACCATTGCGCTACTGACCAGGAAATACCTGGTTTAAAGTCAGTGGCGCGTTGTTCAGATGCTATTTTAAGGGCGCATGCATACATGCGCATGCGATGCATACGGATTGCTTGTGCACCTCGCGCATACACTTTGCTTCTCTCATCGACACGGACAGCAGTTCCCATTTTTGCAAACCATACATAATTACAAGGACAATAAAATATTACCACACAAGGAAAATCTTTGTGGTGTCCATAAAGATAAAATAATATAAAAATAATAATAATATATAAAAGAATATTTTGTCCAGCTGCTGAAACAATTACGGCGATTTCCTCCCAAGCCGCTTTCACGGAAGCAATTCTGGGTGGGTTTCTCCCATCCCCATATAAAGCCAAGTCGCGTTCTTTGACTGCTCTGACAAGCACATCGGTATCTTCTGTGGTGAACCTTTCATTGCGTGCGCCTGGCAAACCCGCCATCATAATAGCAATCCGCCATGGAACATGCGCCGATCGTTCTTAAAGGGGATGCGAGAAAACTCTCTGATTGGTTCATTGCACGTTACGCCCAAACCACACCTACGGGTAATTAGGCTGCTTCAGACCAACCCTTTTGACACTTGCGCCGCGGCGGAAGTGTCATTTATCCGCCTGTAAAATAGCGATAGCGCCTTAGAACCGCCCACAAAGCTACTTGCGCTTTGCGCTTTCCCACTTGCGTTTCAGACCGTTAAAATAGGGCCCGTAGAGATAATTGCAAAAGCCTCTATGCACTCAAACTCATGCATGTTTCTCTGCAAAAAACAACACATGTGGCTCAGCAACCATACTGTATCAGGCTAGGCTTTTGCTTGGAATACAGAGCCTGTTTGCCTATACAGAATGCCCGCTGAAAATGGCCTTGTCTTTTGGAAAAAGGTGAAGACACACCACATTCCACGTAATCTGTCCTCCATGTTGGGTCTGCTGTAAGCAATATAAAATAATAATAAAAAAAAAGTAAATAAACAGTTAAATCTAATCTCTGCTGAGCAGCGTGCAATCCCAGGTTTTGCAAGACTACAGAGGAGCAGGACGGGCCAACTGTAACACGTCAGCAGAGTAGGATTAGGGCCGAGAGGAGTCGTCCATTCAGTCTGAGATGCTGCAGTTTTCTAATCGGCTCAAGTAAATATGTGACAGTAGAGGGGAGCGTTAACCCTAGCCTCCCCCGCTGAAGGGGATGGGAGGTCACCAAAGATGGCCCTGGCCTGTCCTATATCCTACTCCTTAACCGCTACCTCCCAGACCTAACACTGCCATCCCCCATCCCCGTTAAGACTGAAAGATAGAATATAAAAGCTCTCAACTTCAACCAATGACAACAGTTCTGCTCCTATGCCCCATTCGGTACAACCCCTTGTGATACAATTGGGAACTGAGGACACCTTTACAAAGCATGCAAGAGCTGTTGTTCGGAGATGATTCTCTCTCTCTCTCTCGCTCATCCTTTCCCCCCCCCCCCCCCCCCCCCACAAACAGAAAAACACTTAATAGAAAGTATTTTTTTCTATAAGTGGGAGCTTATGGATACCCCCACTCACCAAACACAAACACACACCCACACCCACACCCACACACACACACACACACACACACACACACACACACAAACACACACACACACACACACACACACACACACACACACACACACACACACACACACACACACACACACCTGCTGGGGGAGCCTTAAAGCCTTAGATTGAGGGGGAATGAACCCCAGACACAGGCTTTTGGGCGAAGCGGCAGATTCCCACTCCAGCAACGAGAGCAGATGCAGACGCTCGTATCGCTCCCCACCGTGCCTGCATTCATCCCGGCTAAATCCTGATTATGCCGCACTGAGCTGCTGCTGCTGCCGCCGCTGCTGCTGCTAGGTGTGCTCACTGTTACAATAGAAGAGAAGACAGATTTCTTCCCCGAGGGGGTGCGTGGCGCTTGAATGCCTCTTTTCTGTTTTTTTGCCACCCCCACCGCCGCCTCCCCACCTCCACATATTCCTTTATTTTAATTAAAGCTTAACATTTTAATGACATGCAATTTTCGAAGGAGGCTTGGCAAATATCATGAGAAAAAGCCTTTAATAGCCCACGTTTTGTGTTTCTTTCTACCTTTCATTCTTTTTTGTCTTTATTTCTTCCTTTCTTTCTTTTTTTCGATATTTTCACCCTTTCTTTCTAAGGGTGATTGAATATTGAGTATCATTAGCCACTCATTAACCACTGCACACTTTTAATTATTTAAATACAAAATCATATAATTAAATTCATGACAAATGTGTTTATGAACAGACTGAGCAGATTTCTTAAGACCTAAGTGACCGAGGGCTATCCAGATGCGAATTTGATTATATCGTAAAACTTGAATAACAGATTGGAGAGCCATTTATAACTAAAGCTTTTATGTTTTCACAGTCTTCTGAAACTCAGAGTTTCAAGTTTTTTATTTTTATAAAATCGTTGTCGGCCATGAAAAGACGGAGCAGTATGCATAGCGCTGCACTTTCAATAACAAGGTGCTTGTTGCATTGGAGAGTGCTGCTGTTGACTACTGCCGTGTCCTCCAGAACTCACTAGGTCATCATCACAACAAGGTTCCGTTTCCCGCTCCCCACTGTCTTTCTGATGAAACTGTTGCTCTAAACAGCAGATTTATAATATTAGGATATTTAA
>OLKM01000162.1:323200-396946 GCA_900291075.1 Melanogrammus aeglefinus
TTCTCTGGCCTGAGCCTTCATCCAACAGTGATCCCACTGATGCAGAGCCGCCTTATCTCACAGGAGTGCGTGTCACGTGTATTTCAGTGTGTGTATTTCCGTGTGTGTGTGTGTGTGCTTGTGTGTGTGTTTGTGTGTGTGTGTATTTCCAGTGTGGTGTGTGTCTGTGTGTGTGTGTGTGTGTGTGTCATCATTTTAACAGTGCTGTACAAACTGGATAGACAGACATAGATTTGCTTCACCCAGTTTCGAGAGCACATCGGCTATAGAAGTTTCACCGACCCCTGCTGGGGCCTCCCCTTCATAACGCCCCCCTCCAACGCCGTACACCAGCCCCCTCCCTCCCCACCCCCACCACCCAGATCCTAATCCCTCATCTCGTCACAGAGAAGAGAAGAGGGACTGCTGGGGGAGATTAGGTCTGCCTGTCAGCCGGCTCTGCTGCGACACGTAAACGCTCCCTGCTCCCTTGTTGTTTTCCTCCTGTTTTTCGCGTCGCTTTTTTCCCTTGCAGACCCTCGAAAGACGACTTGATTGGCACGCATCTCCGCATGTGATTGTTGTGCGGCGTCGCTGCACGCTCGGTCTGAGATTTCATTTGAGGGAGTCGCTCGCTCTGATTTCCGTATGGCGTGCCAAAGCACTGCTTGACAGCCGCCGGGATGTCGTGCTTGTGCTCGTCTGAATCCTCTTAACCCTAAATGCTACCGTTCCCCGCCCCCCCACTTTCCCCTTTTCCTGTTCCACACATCCCCCTCAACCACCATCCGGAAAAACATGAAGAAGAAAGAAAAAACCTGTTTCCCGCAGAGAGACAGCGTAATGCTGAGTCATAGACGACAACAAGTAAAGAGCGTCATTGCTTTGCTGCTTTACTTTCCACTGAACTTCTGGAATGAGCCCACTCCGCATAGAAGGCATCAGCAAACCCATACGCTAGGGGAGGCATTTACTGTACGTTTAAAGGAAATTCAATTATTATATACTATGTAAAAAAAAATGATGTCCTATATGAATGAAAAGAAAACACATAGTTACCAAAGTAATATATCAACCGTAGATGATTTCACCAATATAGTGGATTCTCATGGACAATTCTGAGAAAAGCAGGTTCCAAATAGCTGTCTAAAACGTTACCTCTGTAAAAAATAACAAACAAACAACATATTGATGGAAATCCATTTAATCTATTACCTCATTAGACCCCACATTATTAAAAGTAATATAATTACCTTATTGGACCTGACCAGACCTGAGTATGAGAGCTACCACCAGTTCTGACTTGTTTCTTCTCACACATAGAGAAGTCAAAAAATCTCCATGACCTTTAAACCCTCTGAGATAAAACAGGCATGCCTACTTTAACATGCCATGGTTACCAATACATACTATAGCAACGCCTGTGTCCCTCAGTTGCTTCTTCAAGCAGCTTGTTTGTATCAATGCATGTTTGATTAGCTTCTGTAATAAATAGTTTTACTATTATACTTCATTCCTCCTTGGAGTGTTACATTCATCCTCAGACAACTGTTGTTTTTCCATGAAATTGCCTGCTGAGTCCAAGCACATTTCAGATTGCAAACAAAAGAAGTCCATGGCCGGATCTGAACACGGGCTTACGTTCCAAAACATACAAATGCATAACCTTCTGAAGGCCTTTTGAGGCTAACCCTTTGCCAGACGCATCTGGAACTTCAAGGAACAAATTCCATTTTCAAAACGATGCCTGCTATTCAAAACTTGTCATAGTGTTTGTTTTTTATCCATTTACAGATCTATGAATTGTTGATGTATTTGTGGGGAGATTTTGGAAGAATTATACTTGCATTTGAAAAATGTGCAACTAAGAGTTCTTCATGAATTAGCTAATGGTTTTAGTAGTAAAGTAAGTAGTAGTTCATAGTCTTGTACATTTCTTTTTGACATATTCTTGCACTCTCAGATCATGAGAGTGAAACATTGACAACAATGTTGTTACAATATAGTAAATGTAACAACATTTGCACAGTAGCATCAAAACTAACAAATAACGTTTTTAAAACAATTTGGATTTTCCTAGCCTTTACGAATGGGCCTGAATGATCGTCCCACCCAAGGGCTTAGACAGGGTCCAGGGTGGCTAATGTGTTCAAGTCTTGCAGATAAATAGTGGCATACTTCATTGTCTTAGATTTTAAGTGCGTTTAGATCAAAGCGTTGCGATAATTACACAGAGACTGTGTCGGTAATGAAGAGGGACCATGTAATTGTATACTGATTAACACCCAACAAACGACCCTACCGAGAGCTTCACAGGACCTTAATGAGCCAACCTTGTAATCCACATCTAGTAATTAGCATTAGATTCGCTGGGATGCAATTGCAGAGCAAAAATCCTCCCCTGCAAAAACAGTGATGGAGATAAAGGCTGTTGTCCAAAAGCTTTTTTAATGTGTGGCAATGTTGAGTTTGAGTTCAACATCTTTGCAATGTTAAATAGTACCTAGTCAGAGGATCACGATGATTGGAGACAATTAGTTAGACCATTTACTTTTGAAGAAAAGAAAACAAAGTTTCTGTTTTATTTCAAAGAATTCAGTTCTTAAGAATGGATTTTGTGTCGAGTCAAATTCTTTTTCTATGGCAGTTAATTACAATAACAGCATTGATGGGGGAAACAAACCCACACGCCCTGCGTCAGTTAATCGTAAACCCCAAAATTGAAACCCCAAAACCCCCCCAAAAAAACAAATCAATTTTTCTCTCAACAACAAACCTTTGAGAGAAATGTACGAAACCTTAAGAAGTCTTCTTCATCCTCTAAGAGATGCGTAGGAGAGATGGCTAGCCGAGGTACATACCAGGTAGTACCATATAAAAATACCCCAAAAAAAGAGCAACATTTTAAAAAGTAACAGATTAATAGTGAGTTTACAATAATTCATGAGATAAGATATTTGGAAGATAGTATATTCGATTGTATTTAATCAGATCGATCAAATCAGCGGTCAGAAATATAGTTGTCTAAACTTGAGATCACAATGGGATGATGATCGATCATGAGAAAAGATTTGTCTGAATCTCAGAGCCACAGTAAAAAGGCATAAGGGTCATGAAGGGTCATGAAGGGTGTGGGCACTGCGGTGTGTGTGGTCTGAAAACAGGGTAACAGTTTGGTGGTATCAATGACGTATACTTGTGAATGAAACTGTAGAATGCAAGAATCCAATGGGGCATCTGGTCTTGATGTTAGCTGACATTGCTCGTGGCCAGAGAGAGAGGGAGGGTGAAAGACATTGTGTCAGATGACATGCAAAATGTATGCAAATGCAGACTAGGCCCAGGGTAGGTGTGCCATATCAAGGACAATATGGGCTGACATAAAGGTGGACCTATATGTGGACTGGTAAGCTTGCAGAGGTCAATCGCTGCAAGGAAGATGTGGACATTAAATATGAGAATGAGGTTGTAGTACAGCAACTGCGTATTGTCATTTGAGTTTACTTCGTCCAATGCTTGGAGTAACTCTTTCTACTTTCTACTTCCTACTATTTTCAACAACTCTTTTAAAATGTATCATTTGAGATTAACAATGTGCAACAGAAACACCCACTGCTTGGCTTGATTCCATCCATATATATATAAATAAAAAGTGCATGATAGGTTTAATGTCACACATATATGATCAAAGAAAAAAAAAAATATTTCTACAGTATATAGAAACATATTTGAGGCCAGTCGTATGTCACCAGAGTGGTAGCAGCAACGGCTTGTTGTTAAGTGAACTCAAAAAATAAGAAATATATTGAATAGGATTATTTTATAAGGATTACAGACACATTTATCAATGCAGATGGAGAGCTGATGGGTTATAATCAACTACATCTGTAAACTTATTTATTTATCACATCATGGGGGCCAGCCCATAATAAGCGAACAATGGACAGCACAGTTTTTGACATTTGTTCCCTAACAATTGATTGTCTCTGTGCTGGATTTATGGCACTAGACTGTGTATTGTTAATGTGACCTGCTCAATGGTGACATCACCAGCTGTGTGTGTATATCTACGACCCTACACTTATCACTTCCTATGTTTTGTTTCAGTTCCACTTTAAAGCAGCATTGTCTAAGATTCCTACTTCAGATAAATGTATCTATTGAGAGATAGAGTTAGATTCAGATCGCCAAAATAGAACAATACACAAACAGAAACAGTGCTAAGCATGGATCATTTTCTCTGCACTGACCTACTGCTCATGCTTACAGAAAATAAATAATGTAACAAAGAAATGTTGACAAATTGTAAATCAGTTCAGATTCGTCTCTAACGCTAGCTGACTACTCGTTTAGGGAATGTAAATTGAGAAATGTTTACCAATTTCAACTTTGTACACTTAATCTTCTAATTAGAGGCGCAACAGTAGGAATCTTATACAGTGCTGCTTATCCAAGGAAGACAACAAATCAAAACTGATAGAGCTCATACATAAGGGGCTCTCCATCAGTTGGCTGCTTATGCAATAGGCCACATAGGTTTGTTGTTTCAGAGCCTGGCCATCTATTTTGGATTGTTCGTAGTTGTATATGTTTTAAACTCTCAAAAGGGACCTATCGTATAACCTTTTAATCATTAAAATAATATAATAATAATAAAATAAAACCATGCTTTTGAAATGTATGGTGAACGAATGTGGGTCAATTTGTCTTCTGTGGTGTGATGTCCAGCCCTGAAATAGTCCTTGTTGTTCTCTTCTTGTTGATAGGTCTTTCGGGAGATGGTACAGCAATTTCAGTTATTTCTTTTTGAGATTTCTGCTTTTTCATTTTCTTTTTGAAAGAGAAGCACAGCCGACATGCTTCTCTTTCTGGTTGAGCTACTTCTCTTCTGGCTCAAATTTCATCTTGCAAATTGTTGTCAGTGACCTCACAGCGGGAGAGCCACGGCAGGTTTAACATTTCAAGTTTCCACCGTGCAAGGGCAGGATCATTTCGGATTTGAATAAAAGTACACCTTCATTTTTTTCAAATGTATTCATAAATTCAAAGTTGGAGCATATAATTAAAATTCAGTATCCACTACAGCTTGCCCAAATTGTTTTTTGCATGAAAAATGTTTTTTGAAAATCAGTAAGCTCCAAAGAGTGTTGGAGATAAGATACTGACAAGCTGGATTTGTATCTCTTTGTCCTGAAGCTATTGGACAAGCAAGTATCTATCTATCCATCCATCCATCCATCCATCCATCCATCCATCCATCCATCCATCCATCCATCCATCCATCCATCCATCCATCCATCCATCCATCCATCCATCCATCGATTCAATACCCTAACTCTATCTATCTATCTATCTATCTATCTATCTATCTATCTATCTATCTATCTATCTATCTATCTATCTATCTATCTATCTATCTATCTATCTATCTATCTATCTATCTATCTATCTATCTATCTGTCTATCTGTCTATCTGTCTATCTGTCTATCTGTCTATCGATACAGCCATCCATTCATCCATTTCATAAATACAATAGATGCCGTTAGTAAATGAGTCAGCTATTAGACAGACTCTCCCATTAGTCTGGCGGACAAACAAAATGGCATATTTGTACACAGCAAACTGACGTTCATACGCCTCCCTACACTTCGGTGGTCTATAAGGAGGAGAAAACGTCTGGTTTCAGCGGCGTATACTCCTCGATCCCAGGGCGCCCACCCCCCCCCCCCCCCCCCTCACGCTCCCAGTGTCCCCGTGCGGAACAATTAATCAAGGGGAGCCATGCCGGGGCGCAGCGCGGTTAGGGCGCCGTGTGTTAGGGCGCCGTGTGTTGTGGCGCGGTGGTGGGAGCAACACAGACGGACCGGAAAACCAAGGGGCGGGGGAACGGGGTGCCGGGGGGCGGGGGGGCGGGGGGGCGGAGAACCAGAACGAGGCGATGGAAGAAGACTCACTGGCAGCGGCAGCGGCGGCAGATGGGTGGGAGAAGCGCGGCCCAGGAGAGCTCGCCAGTAAAGCAGAGCAAAGTGGTGCCAGCCCAACTGTGTCTAACAGGAGGTCCGCCATTTAATCAAACCCAACACTGAGGCGGCGCCAGTGCCAGATGCAATTTTGAATCCCCTTATATAGCCCAAAATGCCAATTAGCTTATATATAGAATCCTGCCACACAAACGCACACACACATTTCTCTATCGCTTTCTCACACGCAGACACATGCAGACTCAGACACACACATACACACACACACACACACACACACACACACACACACACACTCACCCTCGGTCAAAGTTATTAGCGGAACTTAATAAAGATGGAGCGATATAATGAATCTTGATGTATGTGATGTGGTGGCTTTTGAACACACACCCATGCACCCATATGTACACACACATATCTTCGATCTAGCTATATAATAAGGTATGGGGGTTGAAGTAATGCTGTGACATTTCCAATGTATTTATATAGGGGCTATATCCGCACTGCACCTTTGTGAAGTGTCTTCTTGTGAGTCACTTGATAACATTTACTGTACAGCAGCTGGTCAGAAATGCCTTGCAGCTGTTCCCGAAGGCTAGTTTGAGAAAGTAATGCCAATGATGCAACATTTCTGCCTTCCCCTCACAAACACACCCAATTGCTAACAAACACAACCCCATTTACATGCACACGCTGTTGCATTTGTGAAGTGAAACAAGGGGAAAAGAATATGGACGCTGGACCTTTTGGTCCAGCTCTATGCTTTCCAGATAGGATGAGCCGGTGAGACCCAAAGACAAACAAAGAGGTGACAGGTGACAAGGCTGGGGGGAAGGGGGGTGGAGGGGTTGGGGCACTTTGAACAGGAAACAACTGGATTCAATTTCCAGGTGGGACGTTTTCAGCGTTCTAATCCCTGGCGTGGGATTGGGGGGTGCAGTGTGTGTAATTGGGGTTGGGTGGAGGAGGGGGGGGGGGGTGGGTGGGTAGTGGAGCCCAGAGGTTTTAGGGGACGCCTTCCTGTGTTGACAGGCAGAAGAACACATTGCTTATCAGCAAAGTCATCATTTTCATTGCGGAATACAACCCTGTGCTTGATGGCCGGCGTGCTGCAAGCGAGCCATTAATCTATGCCCCCACTCCTTATCGCGCGGGAGCGACAGGTTCTTGGTATGAATCGAGAGGCTAAAAACCAGATATTTTATTTCCTTTTTTGCCCTCCTCTCGCTGCATTTGTCTATTGGCGTGTCAGCCGCTGTGTTCTTGTTAACCATCGGAGGAAAGAGTCGGCCTATCCTGTCCTCCTGCCCTCCACAGAGGTCACATGCACTGCTGTCCTCTCTTGCTTCCATGTTTCAGAACAAAGAGACAGGGAGAGAGACATGAGGGAGAGGGCGCTAGAGAAATTATGAAGGAGAGAGATTAGGATAGGATAGCTAGAGAGCTAGAGAGAGATGAGAGAGGGAGAGATAAGAGAGACGGAGGGAGAGCTAGATAAATTTGAGAGAGAGAACGAGAGAGAGAGAGAGAGAGAGAGAGAGAGAGAGAGAGAGAGAAGAGAGAGAGAGAGAGAGAGAGAGAGAGAGAGAGAGAGAGAGAGAGATGAGAGACAGAGAGAGAAGAAAGAGATAGCTAGAAAAATGAGTCAGAGAGGAAGAGAGGGATGCGAGCGGGAGAGTTAGAGAGAGTGAAAAAGATAGAGAGAGATGAGTGGAAGAGAGAGAGAGAGAGAGAGAAGAGAGAAGAAGAGAGAGAGAGAGAAGAGAGAGGGAGAGAGAGAGAGAGAGGGAGAGAGAGAGAGAGGAGAGGGAGGAGAGGAGAGAGAGAGAGAGAGAGAGAGAGAGAGAGAGAGAGAGAGAGAGAGAGAGAAGAGAGAGAGAGAGAGAGAGAGAGAGAGAGAGAGAGAGAGAGAGAGAGAGAGAGAGATATGAAAACAGTGCCTTCTCCAGAAATAGCCGCATGCCTCTTGACCCCATTTTTCACAGTGCCAGAGTACAGTACGCCGGGATCGATGTGACTACCCCGCTCCTTCGATGGCATTTCCCTCGATGGGAGAGCTGTAGATGTTTTGAGGTCTACAAGGCACCATTAGTGGCATTTACATAGGGGGAGGAAGTGGGATGCTGCGAGGTGCCTGGGGGCGAAGGAGGGAAATCGGTGGTGGTGGTGGTGGTGGTGGTGGTTGGGGTGGTGGTGGTGGTGGTGGTAGGAGGGGGGGGTTCCCCTGGTGACAGAGCCCAGGAACATCTTATGCCGTGCATCTCGTCTGTCATTTTACCCCACCTGCTCCTGGTAGTAAGATGGAACGTACAACAATGCTTTGTTTTCTTACCACCATCTGTAACTCCAGGCTGTGCAGATTGGGTGCCATTTTAATTGGATTCAAGTAAAAAATACGCGCTATAAGTCCACTGGACAGATGTTTATCTGTAGATTTAAATGTGCCCACATTACAATAGTTCTTACATAGTATTTCTGTTTCTATTAAAAAAATAAATAGACATAAATTAGGAAACGAAAACACACTAATTACATAGTAGGTTTCACAGTACTATACAACCCTTTAAGAGCAACACTTGTATAGTTCTGTAACAACACAACATGCAGCACGTTTAAATGAGTGAAAAGGTTTAACATTAAAACTCCTTGCAAGGTCATCCTGATAATGTTGAACGATGAGGCACATTGTTCATTGTTTCAACATGTACACAGATACCATGCAGAGGTCAAAGGACTTTGAGATGAACACGGAGGCTGGAGATGGATCCAACTGAGAATCTGAAGTGGAGGGAACATTGAAGTGGGAAATGACAGAGGGAGTGGATGGAAGACCGAGTGTATTTAGGATCACTGATGGTTTTTAACGCCAAGTGATCAAGGAATAGCCAACTTCTGTTGATGTTGAGTTTAATTGAATTGATCTATAGGGTTGGTAAAGTTATGTATAATTCTGCATATATATACTGTATATACTTATATGCTTTGACGGACACTGAGGATCTATCTATCTGCTTTTTACTATGAGAAGGGATGACCGATCATAAACAAGAGGCTATCAATACATTATAGAACGATTCACTATTTCAGTAGAAGATTAGGAAGAATCGTTGTGTATTTGTATTACGTTGCCACCATTCGCACCGCCAGAGCGAGGAGGGGCGGACGTGTTCGGCTTGCTTTTGGATGGTTTCTTCTAACATGCATCATATTAATACCTTTGGGATTTGTTTCGCATTAATTTGCTTCAGTTCTACATTTACCGTGAAAATTATTGCCAAAATGTGCCTGAAAATTTATTCAGAAATAATAACATCACCAAACAAAAAATATCCAGGTTTTGATTTCAGGAATGGGGTGAACTTATCATATTTGAGTTCACATCTTCAACTCAATACACATTTATAATTTGTTCAAAGTGTTATTTTATACTTCCATTCACTGGTCTGGGCCAGAGGTCAGGCCATCCTGAGCCTGCATGCCTTTCAGGTATTTAAAAGCGAGAGCCGGTTGTGGGCCGGCCATATAACTAAGTGGTGGGTGGTGTTTTTAAGACAGCGGACCTTGCAATTATTCTATTCCACTATGATTAGATTTCGTTATTAGAGTCACAAAGTGTACTATGTAGAGTTTGTTATTAGTTGTGTATGAATACAGGTCAGTGTGATCTTTTTATTCAAAGAACAAGGCATAGTGCTACTCATTCATGCTGTGCATTAAAGGGGATCTAGTTGGGGGAGTAACAAAGAGTTTTTAATTGAATTCTGTGCATCTTTCCGATATAATTGGTGCGATAAGATGTCGTTATTTATAATAGCTTCGCCACACAGAAACGCCAGCACCATTTGAGAAGACTTTTACATCTCCACATTTTGCAACATAGGCTCTTCATGCAAACTTCAATAGAGAGCCGACATGCAACATGGTGAGTGCACCATGCACTGTGGATATTTTGGAAGGTTCTCTTTGCTGGTGTGCACGTTGTTAGTTTCCTCTTAGTTTCCTCTTCCTCCATGGCAGTGCCTCATCTGCACATTGCTTGGGGTTGGAGATTTGGCAAATAACCCATTTTTCTGTGTATTTTTCTGTTGATTGCAGAAACAGCTTGCAATCAAAATACTCTTCCTTCCGCCCACTGATGATGTTGCAAAGTGATGCATTGGTGAGAGCTATTATAAAAGACAACTTATAACACAGTTTATATGGCACCACATGCTTTAGAATGTTTTCCCAACAACCCCGAGGGAGGCGTAAATTCAGGCCTGATTAACACCTTCCCAAAACAACCAAGGATGCATCGTTAAATATATTCACAGAAGATTATGTTTTTTTTTTTTACATTATTCACATTATTGATTATCAATAATGGCAGTCAAGTGGTCTCGCTGGTTCTGAAAAATGCAATCTTCTTAGCCAGAAAGTTTTATTATAAAATGTGTTGAGTTGTAATCCTAACACAATCTTATGGATTGTAATGGTCTGATGTTACGGAGTCTTAAAGCATGAAAACACTTTTTTCTTTGGGCAATTCCTTCGAGGGATCAATAAAGTGAGCCAATGGTTTTATAGCCCAGTGTCTGATATCAAACTCTGGCCAATGTGGCAGTTTATTTCAACTAGAGGACAACCATGAAATCTATGTTATTGGTTTTAATACGATTCAGCACATGGTCACAAGCCAAGTGTTGACCGAGGCTCATTTCTGATTAACTTTTGAAGGTACAATATTTAACTTTGACACCAAGCATTTATAACGGGTACTGCAGTCCACATTCACAATGTTAGACAAAGTTGTCTCTGCCAGCGGGTAGTTCATAGTAGCCTATGATTGAGAGAGACATTATTTGTCTGGTTAACATATGGGTTTAGGGTTGCCTGGTTGAGGATACTAAACGAACACCAACTGAGCATGACATCATATTTTAAGACAATTACTCTATAGGACAAGCGACGAGTGCAAGACTGTAACTGAATCAGGCAATACTTTTAGGATGTACTTATTATTGAGATCGTGAGATCCTTCTGGGCTTTTAGCTGTCTCCATCTTTGAAATGCATCTCCAAGATGTACTTGTGTTTTAGAATCTCTCTGTAAATGGAGAATTTTCAGAAGATGTCAACGCTTTTTTGGTTTGGGTAGAATCTAGTACAATTTCAGTTGATCCAGTGTGTTTAAGAATAGAAAAAACTATAACAAATGTTCTGCCCCCGGAACATAAACAAAACATACCTAGCATTGTTGTTGGAGGAGCCAGTTTCTTTAGTTGTTTTCATCGTCTTTGTTTACATATCAAGGTCATTTTATGATTTAGTACTGTACATATCTTACCTTTAGCTCCTTTAATAATTGAGTAATTGAATTGTCGATTGTATTTTGGAACAGTCCAAAAAGTAATGGGACGTGTGTAGTTCATAGTAGCCTATGATTGAGAGAGACATTATTTGTCTGGTTAACATATGGGTTTAGGGTTTGGGTTCGGGAGCCATATATCTGCCTTTGTTCATTCAATCTGAAGAGAAAAGCAAATTGACAAATACACAACAGCGGCTTCTGTAAGCAAGGACCATTAAATTGCTTCAGATGGGACATTGAAATCTTGTATATATCATAACTATCGTGGAAGCAAAAAATTGCAAAATTCAAATGTATATATATATTTTTTATCATCAACCAGTGGTCTATTTTCAGCACAGAAATTAATCCTATGTCATGGAGCCATTGTTAATGCAGCGCTGTGCTGTAAATCATTTCCACATTATTATTATTAATATTATTATTATTATTGTGAAAACGATTCTCAAGACAAATAAGTATGTATCTTCATAAATGCTACGCAGTTATCACAAAGGCTACTTACTTTCTCTGGTGTGAACATGGGATTATTAACTTTTTAGTTTATGCTAAGGAACTGAACTTGACAACACACTTTTAGCTAAATCAATCCACCTATTACGTTCCAGGCTCAGAATCGTCTCCCATACCCACAGGCAATATAAAATAACAAATCACACCACATCCATCCATGTACACGGCAATACTGGCAGTGCAGAGTGCAGTTAAAGCTGTTCCTCCTAGCCAAAACCCCCCACCCCTTGCCACAACCCCCCCCCCCCCCCCCCCACCCCCCCGCCTCGGGTGACACAACATCTTGCGAGTCACCTGACACATGGCACAGCAGAATTATATCTCCCTCTCTGGTGACGAGCGACCGTGCTTGGAAGACAAACGACTGCAATGAATCTCTATAATCAGCCCCGGGCCCGTTCCTCTGCCCAGCCCCCCCCCCACCAAGTCCCTCACTCAAAGTGCCGTTCTGAAGGCCCCGCTTGTTTTTTCCTCACAGGAACACACTCAGGCAGGCATTGAATGGGGAACGCCGAGTGCAGTAAGTCTGGGGTGTCAACGCATGAGCATCTGGACAGATGTTGTTATGAGGTCACACCCCGCGAGGTGTATGACAATACCGTAGCAGTATATTCCTGAAGGGGTTCGCTGGTAAGGAGAAGGCTCCAGCCAGGCTATGCTAAACAATATCAACTTCGTTTTACTACTTTTATGTACGGAAATGCGCAGCGACACATTGAGCCACTGGAGTAAGGGAATTAATTATATATAACTACATAACTACTTGTCTACATCATGTCTACAAACATTGTTCTTATTATGATGATGATTAATACAATTATTATTAGCGGCAGTAGTTGTAGTTGCAGTCCTATAGCAGTAGTGACAGTAGTAGTAATCATATTTATAGTACTATTAAATAGTTGCCAGAGCTAACCCTGGATGTTGAATGGTCACAGTCAGCTTCACAGTATGAGTAGTGAGTTGGCATCATGTCACAAATCTCATTGTGTATCTGCCAGCCTTGGCCCTTGTTATTTCCATGGAAATATATATTTGTTTTACCACAAGCAGATGTTTTATATTTGGGCAAATACATAGTTTAGAAATGCAGTGTCGTTGAAAGAACAGGTTGTTGAAAGAACAGGAATGACCCTTGAGGAATAAAGCAAAAATGTCTGCAAATCAAGAAGTAATGTGCTCTTTTGAAGCGGTTATGAACCTTTATTTTCCAGATACAACTTTTCAATGTTGATCTGGTCCAAGAGGCCCCAACAGGAGTACAGATACAAATAACAAATACACAAATGAAGTATGTGGTGTTTCTTGAATTTTTGGTTTGTTTGTTTCTTAAACAATAATAGAGACTTGAGATGTGCTCACGTTGGACTCTAAACTTGAAAATGGGGACTCGCCACTTGACTTGGACTTGACTTCTGAGACACTTGACCTACTCAAGACCTGACAACTTTGAGAGTCTCTGGAGACTTAAAAGCAAATATTTTGTCAGATTCTAAGAATATGATGAATATTAATATGATGCATTGTTTGCTTGTTGTGCTGCTGCTGGATGCTTGTAGGGGAAACACTGCAATTTAATTTTCTCACGTAGTTGGCCACTGACTCTGAAGGAAAGTACTGCTGTCTGCCTGCTTCTGCTCTGAAGAACGGTATGTGGAGCTTGTAAAGCACTGTGAATTCAGCAGCCCATCCTTCAACACCGCTAGACCCAGTGGGATTTTCTCTGCTCATTGTCCCTCTTACTCCCTTCTTTATTTCGCTTTACTAAGGATCACGTATATTGGTTGAATATCCAATATCTTTCTGACTCAGTCCAGAAGAAAGACATTACCCAATATCAAATGTTCCAAATGTTACGGCCGCAGACATGGTGGCTGACTTTAACGAGCTGACACATCCTTCCCATCTAGCCCTTACTGAACCTCATGCTTTGGATTGAACATTGCTGTCATGTAGGTGTCAGTGATCTGAGTTTTTGTCTTTTACTATGCTGGATGGATTGAGTGAAGGCAAATTAAACCACAATTCTATGAAGTACGATTGAAGAAAACTTTTAATACGTTCAACGTGATTTAGCAGTAGGCTATGTTCCAGTTTGTTCTACAATTCAATGTACTCAGCCCCTAACTCCCCTTTATCTCTTCAACAACAACTATGCACGTGTTATTTTGTGGTGTCTTTCATCTTTTATTCAATTTCCACACAAAATGGCCTGCCCTTAGTCTGGTTTGATTCAGCATTACTTAATAAAATGGATTCCTTTGGCTATTTTCTCCCTAAAATCCAATCAACAATCGTGCTTAACATAACAAACTAAACAGAAAATCATGAAAATTTCCCCAATTAATAAAAAAAAAGAAGAAAAAAAAGAAAATAAATCATTTAAAGCTGATTCCAAATGTATCATTGTCTGCTTTTAGTTTTACGTGTACCATTTGACTATAAAGACTTGAGTCTTGACCTGGATTTGCCCCAAACTGACTTGACCCTTGACTTGGTCATGCGCCGAAAGACTCAAAAGCATCTCTGATGTTAGTTGAAAACTGCTGACTGCGACGAAGAGTTCAAAATAGGCAGTCTTATAAAGAGGAGTTGCAGACAGAAGCAATTTCCCGCAAACCAAAATATCACAGACAGATGATATCTTCTACCAGTATTACATCATCCTGCCCTAAAGAGCTACAGACCGAGCTGGTTCTAAACACACAGACAAACTGCTCTGTTAGATAACCTTTTTATCATCCATTTTTCATCATTACACAATTGTTTTCAGTCTGTTTTTTTTTTTTTTTTTTTTTTTTTTTTTAAAATATGATGTACAATTACACAAGGATAGCTTCAAGATACAGACATTGCGGTACAGTAGTCAAGCCTTGATCTACCATACTGACAATCTGGGCCCCCGAGCATGAAAGGGCCCTCCATGATGCAAGTAACAAAAAAGAGTAGTACACACAAAAGTGGGGCAGTAAACCCTGACAATACAGTAAAATACCAATACAATGCATTGAGAGCAGCATTCACCGGGGAGAAAAAGTATCAGCAGAGCACATAGACGATGAGTGAAGCGTCGATATGGCTCGCTTAGCCTGCCCCCTTCTGACCCCAGAGTGTCACGAGCAACGCCGCGTCCCCCAGTGTGTCATCACTCATTTCACAGTAAAAGCCCCCCTCGACCTCATATGTTGGCTGAACGCGACGGGGTTTGGATTCCATTCCGCTCCTCCACACATGACACGAGATGACTTGACACCATCACAATGACTTTTTTCTCTTTTCCTGCACTCGAGTGGATAATAAATGTTTGCTCATGCATATTTTTTCTTCTTAGGGTTTAGATGTCTTTCTGGGTTCTAAAGTATTTGGATGGAAAGTCCTATTTGTGTAGTCACCAATTTAAACTTCTTTAATTAACCAGGCTTAAAACTTCAAGATTAGCATTCCAGGGGGCCTCTAGTGTCAGTGTCTGCACTCAAATTATAATAGCATGAATAATATATCTTAAAAGACAAAGAAAAAATCATATTGTAGAACAATTATCTCGAGAACAAAATCCAATAACATAGTTGACACGATTTACAAATAAAAAATCAATCCCAAACAATCATTAATGTGTTCTCAAGGATATGATAGAAAACCTCTAAGGGTCTGATTGATTGTCATCAGGTAATACAGAATGCATTAACGAGAATAATTCAGTGTTTTGAGTCATCTATTGTGTGTGTTTGTGTGTGTATGTGTGTGTGTGTGTGTGTGTGTGTGTGTGTGTGTGTGTGTGTGTGTGTGTGTGTGTGTGTGTGTGTGTGTGTGTGTGTGTGTGTGTGTGTGTGTGTGTGTGTGTGTGTGTGTGTGTGTGTCTGTTTGAGTGACAGAGAAGAGGGGTGTGTGTCTGTCCTGGGCTCCCCTTGTTATTCTTGGAAGCCTGGTGCCATTGCTCCCTTTGGTATTGTCTTGCGGTTAGAGATGCATTGTGGGTCGTGATGATCTCGTTTTCCACTCCAGTAGCTCTGCTGAGCTCAGCCCTGTCCCCGGGCTCAGCTCGGTCCTTCTACAACAGCAAGAAACAGCGCACACAGACGCATACATGCACACACACATGCAGATGCACGCACACACAACAAAAAAAGCGCACACACTCAAAACGCTGCAGTCACAAAAGCATGCACTCACACACACACACACAAGTGCCTGCACACTTGCAAAAACACACGCACGTCTATCCTGATTGTCAGGGTAGAGATCAGTAAGGACAGGGGTGAATGTATATCTTCTTTCTCAGTAATATGAAAGTGTAAGATACACCTTGTCTCAGCCTGACTCAGCTCACTAGTCTATTTGATCAAACGGGTGAGCCAATCACATTAAGACCTAACCCAGTGAAATAAGAAACGCTACATAAATAAGTTCAGATACCGTAAGGAAATGTTAATGTATTATAATGTATTATTAATAAATCATGTCCGAGGCATGAGCACCCTTCCACAACAGCACGCTTAAACAAACATGCTCCAGTATAGTGTGTGTGAGAATTCCTATATATACTACAACATAGGTCATTGCACTCATTTATCTTTAGCCTACATTCATCCTTAATCCATCATTTAGAAACCATAGGAATAACTAGAACAATAGAACGTCTTTTGACTTGCCGAGTATTTGGCATTTTAGTGAGTGCTTCTTGAATTTTTTGGGTTGCCTAATTGAGAAGATTTGTTTTGGTTTCAGTGCTACAAGCAGCCTTAAGGGTTTTGTTAGCATGAGTGTCCTTCATTTGCGCAATACCTTTTTACCAACCCTTTACAAATGGTTCATGTTTGCTTAGAGCTCATTGTGTTTGTGGGCACCTTTGAAAACTGAAACACTTTCTTATTCTTTAAATCCATCTCCCTGAAGGCCATCCCTATGAAGATCTATAAAACCTATATTCAAGGTATTCATTTTTACCTATTAGCCTTTGGATCAAAAAATATCCGATTTTGTCAGCGTTTGCTTATTCTATGAGCATGGCTGTAGTCAACTTCTTGCTCTTTCTTTAAATAAAGCTAATAAACCACCAATATTAATACACATAAATCAACGTAAAGAAGCAATTTAATACACATGTAACTTATATCAATCATTTTAATTAGCTATTTTAGAACCATAAATCATGCAAATGATATTATGCTTATATTATTAAGGTGACAGTTAATTTACCATGAACCAACATGCATGAATGCTGCATGATAGCGCAACAATAAAGCAACCGAGATGGCAGGCTGTCCCCTGGCCACCACCACGCCTATGTGTGTGTGGCTTTCTTTAAGGCCCACCCCCCGGGCCCTGGCCACGAATAAGAATGTGTCTTCAGTTCAAGTAAATGAGCACACACAAGCTCACTCAAACCTGCTCACCGGCGCTTCAGCCTGAGTGCAAACGCAAACGCACACAGACACACACACACACACAACACACACACACACACACACACACACACACACACACACACACACACACACACACACACACACACACACACACACACACACACACACACACAGAAACACACACAGACACACCCCTTCTCACAGACACGCACGTGCAACCACACACACATGCACACACACAGACACGAAAACCTCAACACACACACCTAACCACATATTAATGTAATGTTGAGAAGGAGATTGCCAGTGACACTAGCAGTGACGTAGAGGCCATGAGCAGGTGCTTCAGGCAGCATGCCCACTCCTCTGGAGCCACCACAGAGGAATATCTGTCAGGGCCTGTTACTGGCCACGCTGTTCAGCCCTGACACGCTGCTCTTTATTTGGGGGCTCAGCAGACGGACAGTGTGTATGTCCGTGCAAGTGTGAGTGTGTGTCTTCGTCTGTGTGTGTGCGTGTCTGTGTGTGTGTGTGTGTGTGTGTGTGTGTGTGTGTGTGTGTGTGTGTGTGTGTGTGTGTGTGTGTGTGTGTGTGTGTGTGTGTGTTTGCAAGCATGGTTGTGTGGGATTGTGTGCAAATGTGTGTTTGCGCAAGTGCAATCTAATCGTGTGCGCGTGCACACAGGTGTACACAAACATCACTGCGTTTGTTTTGGGTGCTTGTCTGTGTGTGCGTGTGGCGGCATATGCATGTGTGCATGTGGGTGTGTATGTGTGCTTGCACTTGCGCCAATCTGTGTTCACGTATCAGCGTTCGTTTTTAAGTGCCATGTTATGCTGCGTGTGCTCCACCATGCATAACTAGGTCCTGGAAAAGATAATGCGGGGGGGGGAGTGTTGGGAGGGGGGCACACGCAAGCTGCACAGACAATAGAAATAGAAAGAAGGTAAAATACAGAGTCTCTTGGGGACCACCGTCACAGGGCTTGTGTTTCCTGTATCATTGCAGACGGACACCGATACGCACTCAGGCTTGCTGCACTTGCACATGCTTTTTTTTTTGGTTTCTCACTTTTAACCCAAAAAATATGTATACTGCAACCTCAAAAACAATAACAAAAACAGTCTTTATCACAATGCGTAGTCAATGTCTCTCTGCAGACTATTCACACAGGAATACGCCGTGGAAGTGGAGAGTTTATTGTTAGTATGCTGTCTGTATCAAACTGAATCAAACAGTGGGCTTTGGAAGAACCATGTAAAGACAGATGGAGCCGAAGATGTCAACTCTCGCAGAGTTGGAATGTTTATGTGGTTGGTGTTTTCATAGTTTTTTGGTGTACTATAAAACTGTCTGTATGCTTCTTGTGTGTTTGGTTCTTTGCCGTAGGTCTACCACAACCTTTCAGCGAGGAGATTCTCCATTTTAATCTGGGCCATTCTTTTTATGAAGCTCTTCATATCCAGTGGCATCAAAATGTGAAAAGGGTTATCAAAGTAAAAAAACAAGAACGTTTATTATGTTTAGGAATCAGCTTCCTTACCCTCCGTAGCTTCATGTTATAAAAGACTCGTTTCCCATGGCTTTTACGGGTACGACAGTATGCACAGTGGTGATTGGCTTAATGGGCGATGTAGCTTGATTATGCTCCAGAGGTTGTTCCATTGTTCAAAGGCTGTGACCCGAACACAGCCTCACAGTACTATCCATACTAATGTGGGTTTAATCCAAGGAATAAGGTACAAGATAACACAGCTAATCTATTTCGATAGTGAGTGTTCCATTAATCCACCCTACCGAGCTCCCTTGTTATTGCCCAAACAAAAGCGAAGAACGCAACAACGCGGCAGAGGGCTTTTTACATTTCTTACATGGAATATTTTCTGGCTGATGAAGGACAATTCAAATTAATATTAGTCGTCTGATTACCCACATTTCCTCCTTTGACTTAATGGATAATTGAGCTCTGCTAGTCAACTGTCTTATCTTTTCTTGTTTGATCTGCCTAAATGTGGTCTAGTCTGGCCGGCATGGATATGTGATCGGACAGTACTATAGAAGTCAGGTAGTTGAAGCAGCCTGCTAAAGTTGGTCTTTGAGGCTCTAAAAAGTAAAATACACTCTTCATGTTCTTTCTCCCACACACACTTTCCACATCCCCACATGTACTATACTGTAGTCCAGATGAATGCACAGGCATGTGTGCATGTGAGTGTAAGTCCAAGGGTGTGACTATGTGTCGGTCTGACTCTGACTTCACCAATGGAGATTGGTGAAGTCTCGCAGTGTAGGTGAATATAACAAATGCAGTGAAAATACCCCCCTAAACCACGAAAACACACACACACACACCACACAACACACACACACACACACACACACACACACACACACACACACACACACACACACACACACACACACACATACACACGATCCAAAAAAATCTGTGTGACAACATGACACACACACTTCATTTTTCATGACTCATTTCCCCACTCCCAATGCCAGTTTTTGGGTTGCTTGATTCCAGTTACGTCATTCATTTGAAGCCTTTAAATACTTGATCCTGCCTTTGCATATTTGGCTTTCAAGTGTTGCACAAATTGCAATATATAATTTGTAAATTGCTCCATATCAGGCTAATTGATTTTTATTACAATTATTTTTATCTTTATTTCTCTTGTGTAGTTCTTGGAGAAGTGATGACTTTTTTTGCCAGCTCATAGATATTTCCTCTTCACTTGCCTCCCTTCCAAATAGACTGGGCCAGATGCCATCACACTGCAAAAGGTAATTATGCCTAGCGCATGTCTATCATTTTCCTCTCATGAAATCAGTGCACCAGAGCTCCTTTTAATAACACCCAAGATATATGTTTATGTTACAAAGTTGTGACTATACCCCTCTGTCTGTCTGTCTGTCTGTCTGTCTGTCTGTCTGTCTGTCTGTCTGTCTGTCTGTCTGTCTGTCTGTCTGTCTGTCTGTCTGTCTGCCTGCCTGCCTGCTGCCTGCCTGCCTGCCTGCCTGCCTGCTGCTCTCTGTCTCTCTCTTCTCTCGTCTCTCTCTCTCTCTCTCTCTCTCTCTCTCTCTCTCTCTCTCTCTCTCTCTCTCTCTCTCTCTCTCTCTCTCTCTCTCTCTCTCTCTCTCTCTCTCTCTCTCTCTAAAAAAATTGTCAAGGGATATTTCCAAGGGAGCCTGTGAGATGAAATCAGCTTTAGGTTGTGTGAGTTTGTGCTCTCTGCCCACTGGCTATTGTGCTGAATGTTGTGGTACTGACTCTCTCTCACTGATTGTCTGTGCCGTACTTTCCATGGCCTGCTGATCTCTGTGCCAACGCCACTTCCCTCCGACGTCTGCATACCAATGTCGTCCGGTCGGGGAACGTCCCTCAGACTTTGTCCTGGCGCAGAGGTATAAATAAGTAAGTAACCTACATGTGGCTGTGTGACTGCAACATTGAAATGCAAATGTATAGAAGCTTGGCTCCACCAAAAAAAAAGAATCAATATTTTTCATAAATATTTGAGTCTCAGAACAAACTTTGGCATCTTCCGTAAGGCTGCAGTGTTTGTCATTGTTGTTGTTGATGGGGTTGTCTCTTGGTGCACACAGCTGTAACAACTGCAATATCTTTATTATCTATATCCTTAAAGGTCCTCAGTATGGAGACATGGAATCCATGAAAATGAGATGAATGCCGTTAAAAAGCCCCCGGAGCCAGCTGGGGAATGGGCCCTAGTGTGCATTAACCGTGCAGTGTCTATGAGTCCCCGTTGATGGTGGTTGATTATAACGCATCTGGAGGGATGGGTTGGAGTAGGCCTGACACAACACTTCCTGTGTGGTGCCACTTCATCTGTAAGATGGATGAGCAGGCGGTGAATTGCTGACTTGAAACAAAAAAGGAAATACCTGACTGCTGAATCCCATATACCCCCTTGTTGGTAAAGTGACGTACCACCTTTATAAATTTGTGATGAGCTTGAACGCTCAACAAGCTCATGTTTAGGCCTTCACATGTCCAAACAGAACAATACAATATAAATACTGCAAAAAATGTGGATGCCAAATTTTGCGTAGTGCTACATCAATTGAGTCCGAAGAAGCTTGTTTTTGTTTCCCTGTTTTTCTAGACAAATCATGTGCAAAGAGGGGAGACAACTAATGAGTTATGGCGCAGAATGGCGCGCACACGAACCAAGGATGTAATATTTTACCTGGCTGGTATTACATCCCAATGGGCAGAGAAATAGCTAGAAATAAAAATGTCCTTTCCACCATTGGCTGTAATGGCTGACATTTATTTATGAAGTATCTGTTACTTAACCACTTTGTTCAGAGTTTACTCATGCAATATTAGTGTGTCATTCACCAACTGATGTAGTGCTGCTTTTGGACTTGCAGGACAAATGTTGGCAGTGGTTATTTACGCAGCATTACCGCTACTCACCCTCTTGGTTCAGAGTTTTGCTCAGGCAGTGCGTGTGATACCGAACCACAGGGTCACTAAAACAGTCTAGCATTTATTCTGTGTGCAAATACATGGATTACGAGCCTGTTTTAAGCAGTAGAATAACACTTTGAAATGGTGTCCCATGGTAAACGTTATTGTTAGTAGAGTAGGGTTAGAGAGTGGGTGAGGTTGAGTTTGTGCAAATAGACCAATAGGAACAATCTTTCTGAATTTCAAATGAGCTGAGCTTCTGGCTCAGCTAAATATTTGTACTGCAGCTTGAGGAAAGGTGTACTTTTTCAGGATTTAAAATGCACCTGATGGGGGCCTTCAAAATTGGTCTGGACGGGATGGAGAAAGGTATAATAAAGGGAGAAGGTAAGACGGTCAACATACCAATTCTATGCATTCTTATCTCTCTAAGGATGTTAAAGGAATGGTCCGGAACCCCCACTGCTCAAAGAAGACACAAAAGAATGAATAAAGACATCCCCCTTCCTCTCTATTTAGTGTTTTTTTTCATTTCTTTGATGTTTGTTCCTTTCTTTACATTTTCTTTTGAGTTAGTTTGATGCTCTCAGGCTAGTCAAGTCTGTATCTGTTTTGTACGGAGTGACGGCGAGACAGTGTCCGCCGTGCCAAACAGACTCACAGATGGAAGACATTACGAGTGAAGCGGGCCGTACATTCCCCCCAACCCACCCAAAAAAGGGAGGATTCCACTTGGCCGCCTGATGTGAGTCTAAGCTCAGGGCGAAAGAGAGGGGAGAATGTAGGAGTGGAGAGGAGAGGGGAGAGTACTGGAGAGGCAAGGCATGCGGCTGAGAAGTGAGGAGAGGGTGCCCGTGGGGGGAATCCATTTGGCTGGCGCGTGGGACTGTGTCTGAGCTACACAATGGCAACTCTGACATCAGACGGACAGACGGGCGCACTCATGGCAGGACGGACAGATGGACAGACCGAGGGACTAACGCATGGATGGATGGACAGACAGACTGAGGGACAGACGTGGTAATGGACACACTGACACACATGGATGGACACACGACAGACAGACAGACGCATGACAGACAGATGTCTAGCAGGAGAGATGGTACGACAGACAGACATACTATACATGTGAATGTAAATTTGCACACATGAGACAAAGTGGTCGCTCATGTATACATACATACTGTACATACATACATACATACAAACATAGATATAATATGTATATACATACACACAGACATACATACATACATACATACATATGTGCATACATAAATACATACGTCATTTATATATGCATGCATAAACACATACACATACATACATATTACAGATGACTATAGTATCTAGTTTTGCAACACTGTTCTCACATCTCTCACGTCTCTCTCTCTATCTTTTTTTCCATCTTTGAACAATGAACGAGATGAAAAGCATCACCCAAGGAGCTCCATGGAGCTGAAATGTGACCAATCAGCAAATCTTTCAGAGTACAAAAGAAAACCCATAATTTCAAGAGCTTTTTTATTTTTTTATTTGATCTCTCCTCTCACTTCTCCGTCGCCGGCAGTCATCCAGACCATTTGTTACAGAGTGGGGAATAAGTTGCAGGAAGGAGTAAGCAGTGGAAGGTAGCTCCGAGACAGTGATCAAACGCAACATTTCCGTCTGCGAGTAGGGGTACCGAGGGGACAATTGATGATTTTTAAAGGGCACATATCTACAATTTGAGTGCTATGACATTTCTTACACATATCAATTGGTCCTAACCTGTATCTGCTGAAGTGTGCGGAGTATCATACATGATTTGTCTACAAGAGGATGGCATGTGCATAGGCCAATACTTGTCATTTATTGTTTGTTTATTCAGATTCTCCTCACTGTGAATTTAAATTACACTCCAATAAACAAATTTCTGATTAAATGTGGATATACACAGATGATGTACATGTCATCTGTGTTTGTGTTTTGTTTTGCAACAATTTCAGTTCATCCCTCTGTTTCATATTTTTGTTCGTTTTTTCCTGTGAGAGATAATTAGTCAATTGGTTATTGGGTGTGTGTCATTAGGTTGATTGCTTCAGCAGGTGGCAGCTGGTATATCAAGGCCAGTGAGGAACCTCCAGCTCATTGTGTGTGTGTGTGTGTGTGTGTGTGTGTGTGTGTGTGTGTGTGTGTGTTGTGTGTGTGTGTGGTGTGTGTGTGTGTGTTGTGTGTGTGTGTGTGTGTGTGTGTGTGTGTGTGTGTGTGTGTGTGTGTGTGTGTGTGTGTGTGTGTACTGTGTACGTGTGAATATGTGTGTGCACGTGCGCGTGTTTGTGTAAGTGTGTAAGTGTGTTGGTGGTAAATGTTGGGTAATATTCTGAATTAATAAAATCATTAACCTTTCAATATAGTTTTCATGTGGTTAACCTGAGGTGACAGTGGAGTATGTTGCGTATGTGGCAGCTGTGAGCACCAGATGGTTATAACACTACATATTACAGTAGAGAGTTAACAACATTTAAAAAAAATATTTCTCTTTATCTTTAACTCGATATGCGAAGAGGAAATGACGGAGGTTTAGTGGGTTGGAACCACAAGGATTTAACTTTCAGCTAACAAAAGGAGTAAAAGGACATGAACCAAAAAGAACCACCTGGTGCAGTGTTGTTTGTGTATCTATTTTTACATGCTGTTAGTTATGATCTGCATTGTTTTTTGTGTATCTATTGTCACCTGAAGTTAGCTATTTTCTGCACTAAAAGTATGCGTTTTCTTGTTTGATACAGTTTTGGTAGTCTGAGAACTTTCTGCCCTGAATATTTTGGGACCTTTTGTGTAATAGACGAAAAGTCACGCCATCCTTAGTGTGAGCACAATGCAGTTGCTTACAAACAAGGGTCAAAACAATGCCACCCATTTTCCGAATTGATATCTGAAGAGCAGTGCTTGTATAGGATTTGTGATCAAAAGTGAACAGCAAACATGTGAATACAAAATGTAAACCTGAAAACACAATACAGTTCATAGAGCGCTCTAAGAGTAATTTTATTTACAAAGCATGGGGTGGTAGTGGTGGGGTAAACACAAACAGATGTGCTCTTCATGCCATATGCAAATCCAGATTGTATTGACAGCCCCCTGTAGTGAAATAACTCATTACGTTTTAAACATATCAAATATCGAAATCAAGAATGGGATTATCTGAGTTACAATGGTAGAATGACAGTATGAGCGATTGCTTCCCTATAGCGTACACAAATCAAAAACATATAAAACATTGAAAAGTGAAAAGATAAGTCAAACCCTGTGTCAGCATTTAGCAGGTTATGTTTTTCCATATTTCCATGTTTCGTTATGTTCACAAAACCAATGAATAAAAACATAGCCAAAGTTTGGATTGCCAAATCTCTCCATGAGTATCCTGGCCTACATGCACACACACATGCACGCACACACACACACACACACACACACACACACACACACACACACACACACACACACACACACACACACACACACACACACACACACACACACACACACACACACACACACACACACACACACACACACACACACACCTTGAGGGCTGAGGGCTTTTACTGAATTTACTTTGTTTTTCAGTTTGTGTTATCCTTCACTATTCATAGTATAGTAACACAAAATGCGTTCAATATGTGAAGGGATTTTATATACACGTTGTTTAAATCAGGTGAGTGGGCACCGGGCAGCAACGGGAATTAAAATGGCCTAGCGAATTTCAGCACCACCATGCTAGGGGACAGCTGGGCAAAGATCAGCACCCTGGATAGCTCCTCTGCCAAAAGATGTACCATTGATCCTATGTAGAATATGACAGTATGCATACTTTCTGGGTAGAAGCCAGGATAAAGTTAGTTAGTTCTTGTGTAAAATAGTACAGTAGAATACTTCCTGTGTCAAATGGTAATGGAGCAGACATTCATCCTGTGTTAAACAGAACAGTGGAAATACTTCCTGTGTTGAATGATGCTGGAGAAGACATACATACTTTGTTAAACAGAACAGTGGAAATACTTCCTAAATTGAATCATACAGTGGACACACTTCCTGTGTTGAATAATACTGGAGAAGACATACTGAACATACTGTGTAAAACAGAACAGTGGACAGACTTTCTGTGTTGAATGGTATGGTGGACATACTTCCTGTGTTGAATGGTAATGGAGTAGACATACTTCCTGTGTATAACAGTAAAGGTGAGGACATAAATCCTGTGTATAACCATACAGGTGTAGAAATACTGCCCTAGAATGGTAGTAGTAGGTGTAGAGTACACATATTTTCTGTGTAAAACGGTGTGTGTTGCATTGTTTGAAGCCCGGTAAAAGCACAACGGCAGCTAATCTAATTTCAATATAATACGCTTTTGTACTTCTCACAAAGTCACATATGCAGGAGGGTTAATTATAATTGCAATGAAATAAAGAATGAAAAGGAGACAGATGTGATTTAGATATGGACGGAAAGAAAGAGATAGAGAGTTAGAGAACGCCTGGTAGCTAAGGTGGATGTTTTATCCAGGCTCCTGGGTGACTTTACCTCTTTCACTTAGTGCTTTGTTCTTTCAGATGAAGCAGACAATTACCTTGTTTAATGCTTGATTACTGAAAGGTGCCATTGTCTTAAATAGAGGCTATAAGAGCTATAAGAGAATATAAGCTCTTGCAAAACATCCGAAAGGGATAATCTTTACCTAGAATAATACAGATTATTTAATTCAAAAAAATGAAAACAGTTATTTACCAGTGTGGTAAATACAAACGTGAATACTTTTTTGTATGAGTTTGGTACAAAATGTCATGTTTTATCCCTTTAAAGCCTTAAATACTTAATTCAATAGTAATCAAAGGTACTGATTGATGCCTGAGACCTCATTGGTTACAATCAGTATACCACCAATCAGTCGCAACATTAAAACCACTGACATGTGAAGTGAATAAAATTGATCAACTCGTTACAATGGCCCCTGCCAAGGGGCCGGGATATATATTAAGCAGGAAGTGAAAAGTCAGTTCTTGAAGTTGATGTTTTGGAAGCATTAAAAAGGGACAAGTATAAGGGTCTGATACCCCTTTCCCACTGAGCTGGAGCTAGAGCTTGCTGGGAGCTAGAGCTTGACTAAGCACCTGCTCTTTGCTTTTCCACCGCCAAAGCTCCAGCCCCGAGCCTCAGAATGGGAGCTAGAGCTAGCACCAAGTCTTTGCTGGTCTAAAGTAAGACCCGATTACGTCAGCAGGCTGGGGGCGTGGCTATGTGAGCAGGACTACATGCGCAAACACGGTCTTCACCTGCATTTTTCAAAATGGACAAGTCAAAGCAGCAGTGGTCAGAGGAGGAGACCCAGTGTTTCCTGGTTTTGTGGTCTTCCGCCGAAGTCCAAACCAAGCTGGACGGGGCCTGCCGGACAAAGCCGGTTTTTCAAAATATCCAGCAGGGGATGGTCGAAGCGGGATATCAGCGGAGTGTGGATCAGCTGATCAACAAACTAAAAAAGTCGAAAAAAGATTTCCGCGACCAAAAAAAAAAACTAGAACGGAGCGGCAGTGGGAGGTCGAAAATAATGCCGTTCTTTGACCTCATGCACGGGGTTCTAGGCGACCGGCCAGCAAATCAGGCCACCGGAGCACTGAACTCCGCAACTGCGTTGCTGTATAACAACATTATACAGTGACGTAATTGCGTGGCTCCTTGCCGGTGGAAACACAACAGGTTCGTAAGAGTTGCTCGGGTTAACACCTGCTGAGCACTCGCTGTAGCACCAGCTCCCAGCAAGCTCTAGCTCCAGCTCAGCGGAAAAGGGGTATGAGTGACTTCGAAAGAGACAAATTGGTATGGCTAGGCTACTGGGTCAGTACATTTCCATAATGGCAAATCTTGTAAGCTGTTCCCGGTATGCAGTGGTCAGAACCTACCAAAAGTGGCTGTGAAGTTAAACTAAAGCAATAATGAATAAACTCACATCGTAAGCTGGAAAAGAAGCTTTCGGCAGACGGAGTTTGCCGCACAGACTATAAAAGAGGCGGCACACAACATCTACATAAGGAAGTGAGGAGAGAAGAAGCAAACTGAAGCAGTGCTAAAATATCTAATCCCGTGCAAACAAATTTACAAATGCCAGAGAGGCAGCCGGTAAGACACCGAGACCATCAGGAGAGAATGCGGACAATTGAAATGAAACGTTTGTGCAGACGATAGCCGCTAGTGTTAGCCACGGGGCCGAACTGGCAGTGCCGTGGTTAACCCTGTAAATGCCAGTGTGTGTCATGTTTGATTCTCATTCATAATTTAATGATGGCATGATTGTTTAAGTTAAGAACATGATTGTTGAGTGAGCTTTATATGTTACAGATAAATTGGTTAAAATGATTATGATGAAATTATATTATCATGGTGACATTATTTAAATTAAGTAAATGTAAAATACTTGAAATCTGTAATATTAACTTAATAAAATCCCTAAATACATTAATAATGATAACAATGGGAGAATTTATGTTGCACTTTGTTTAATTTAAGAGGAAAAAGGCAATAATTGTTAAAAATGCATATTTTCCAGAACATTGTAAAAACAACCTTTTTCTTGTTTATTGTTTCAAAAGGTTTTTCAGCTACCTGCTTACTTGCAAACGACCTACTTACCTGAATCACAAAATAAAAGAAGATAAAGAGGAAAGGAAGAAGTGTGGTTATTGAGTGAAGCCCAGCAACTCTGCGTAGATATCTAACCCCTTCAAGTGGAGACTGCACAAAGAAAGGGACTTGATAGTGAAAAACCGCCATACCATAAAGCTGGCCCGGAAAAAGTACAGGAGCTTAAAGCTGGAACAACAGGAGTAAAAAGCTGGAATCCTGGAAAGGAAAAGAAGTGGAGCAAAAGGCAACATTAAAGCACCATAAGCAACAGTAAAGGGACCATTGGAGAGTTGCACCTACCTCTACTTTTCAAATTCACATTTAAAGAACCCCAAAAATAAAAGTAAACATGGCTAATCAAGAAGCTGAAAAATCTGTTGGAACAATTGAAACTTGAAAGAACTACAGCCAAAAGAGTGTTTTCCCGTCTGGTCAACAATATAACCCGGTCACATACAGACATTTCTGAAGAAGAACTTGGGGACAGTTTCAGCAAAGGCACCAAGGCAGTAGGAGAGAACGTCATGGAGGCAGATGATGTGCTGGAAGCTGGCTTTATTGCAGAATTCGAAGCAGAGCTGGGAACGGATAAAGTCATGTTAACTGAGCAGCAAAAAGCCGACCTGGAAAAAAATACAAATGGGTGCCAAGTGAAGCTGAAGGAGGTCAAGAGGTTGATCCAGGAGACTCTTTGAGTCAGTTTTGGAAGTAGTAAAATGTCTATAGCACTACAAGCAGCAGAGGCAGCATGCAAATGTGTCGCTGCTGTGCAACCGAACATTAACCAGGAAGCGTATGAATTCATGCTGGACCAACTGAAAGGGTTGGCAGTGACAGCGAAGGACACGCATGGCCGGTGGAAACAGTGGGCCCCACCAGAGACTCAGAAGGAGCTACAGAGTCATGTGAGAGAGCTCGAACTTCGCGTCCCCTTGATGGGCTCCAGAAAGGCTGACTTCATACAAGCAACCATAAAGGAGGATACTGAAAGACAAGTCCAGGTGGGAGCTACATCTAATTATCGCATACCAACCATCAAGTTAAAGCCAATAGCCCTCCCCAAGTTTGGTGGCATCAAACTTGATTTTCATAGGTGGAAAAGGGACTGGGAAGCGCTGCAGAGTCAGGGGGAGCTAACTGGCTCAAAATAAGTGAAAAATGTCCAGCTACTAGACAGCCTGGAGGATAAAATCAGACGAGACCTTCGGCTCACGGCTTACAACACATCTGATGACATCTTCCGTGTGCTAGAGAACCGCTACGGCAACCAAACATCCATTGCCATAGAAATAGTGGAGGAGATACAGAAGGTGCCAGCTGTCAAAAGTCATCAGCCACGGAAAATTGTCAACTTAATTCAAGCTGTGGAAAAAGCACTTCAAGATTTGAGTGACCTTGGAGACACAGTTGCTAATAAGAATCCCCTTGTGACTAATTCCATTGAAAGTAAACTCCCGGAGACACTCAAGAAAGAATGGCTTGTGTATGTAGCTGACAAAAGAAATTATGTGACATCAAGAAATCGGTTCGACAGTCTCTTCGCATTCCTCAAAGACCAGGAGAGCATATATGAACAGCTTGAGCAACTGAAGGAGGAAGAGCCAAGCAAGAGAGAAACCAAGGTGGAGCCAAGATATGCCGGAACGAGGTAAACCAAATCAAGCAATGACAAAGAAGGGTGTGTGTTCTGCAGTGATGTAAAACACAAGAGGAAGATCTATTTTTGCTGACAGTTCTGAGCACTGAAACTAGCAGAGAAGAGAGCTGCAGTAAAAAGTTTGGGAGCATACAAAAGATGTTCGGAGGTTCATGGCGATGGCTCACAGTGCAAACCTGGATTCCTTTGCAGAAACCAGGACTGCAAGGATGCAGATACTCCTGAGCACCACTTCTATCTGTGCCCCAACGCTGAGGCAAAGAGAAGCAGGGGGGATTAGAAGAGGAGCAGGTTTTGTCCGGAAGGGGATAACCCCAGGAGGAAGTACACAGAGGAGCAGGAGGATTTCTTCGGGAAACCTCACCTGAATGCCGAAATGTGTTTTCCAATACTGCCTCCAGGGCTTTCAATACTGTCAAAGACCAACCAAGCCTTTTAGGGGAAAGCGGACTACAAGAGCTGCCAGTACTGATGATACTTTTCGAAGTCACAGCAAATGCTAGGCAGAAAATTGGAACATTAATCGATTTGGCTTCTGACACCAATTACATAACCCACAAGACTGCAAGCAGGCTAAACCTGAAAAATGACGATCACACTTGTCATCCATGGAGTTGGGGGCATGGAGGTTTGTGTATGGATGAAACGATACCTCCTCAAGATCAGATTGAAAATACCAAAAGGCACTCTCAGAGCCCACCAATTGGTGTGTTATGGACTTGACAGCATTGCAGAGGTACAAAAACATGTGGCACCAAAGCAGCTCCAGAGATTCTTCCCAGATGTACCGCTGGATGTACTCCAGAGACCTAAAGAAATAAGTCTGCTCATTAGCCACAAATAAGGTCAGCTAGCGCCACAGAGGAGCAGAGCTGTTGGAGGCCTTGTACTGTGGGACGGCCCACTGGGGAGAACAGTGGGAGGAATGCATCCTAAACTCTTTGAAGAAATCACCGTGTCAGCCCACATGTCCAAGACACACTTCACAAGGTCGATGAGAGCACCTGCTTGCAAAAAATCAAGGCACCGTCCAGCTCTGTGAATCAAGCACTTCAGCCACCAACCAAGACTTTTTAAAGTGGTGGAGATGGGACAGCATTGGTTCAGGATGTGAGCCAAAGTGTGAAGGCTGTCCCTGTGGGAACCGTCAGCCGGGTGGCAAAGAAATGACTCTTCCTGAGGAGCGAGAACTCCAAGTGGTGAAAGATGGTCTCACCTATGTCACAGGAGACGCCCACATCAAAGAACCACACTGGCGTACCAGATATCCACGGGTAGAGGACCTAGACTCCCTGCCGAACAATAAGAAGATTGTGGAGACCACATTACTCAGGACGGAAAAGCAATCAGCCAAAGAACTCGCAGCCACTGCCAGGGAGAACGTCACAAGACTTAAAAAAAAGGCATATGTTGCTGCACTGACCAGAGCTCAGGCTAAGAAACAGCAAGTGGAACACAAACTGTCAGGAGATACAGCACTCTGAGCCATCTGGTAAAGACAGTTGCATGGATCTGGAGAGCGGCAAACCAGTTTGGCAAACAAAGTCAAGCCGTGGAGTCCAAAGTGGGAGGGAATCTCCCCCACAGGAGTCATCTCTGTAAGGGAACGAGAGGATGCCCTGAGGGACATTTTTCTTGCAGCACAAGAAAACACAACCTTCCCTGGCACCGCGTTAGACAGGCTTGTGGTCCACAAAGACAAAGACACTGGGCTACTGGTCTGTGGAGGCCGAGTACAAAGCTTCAAGGAAGCCCAAGTTAGCATCGCCCTCTTACCCTATGACACCTGGGTGTCCAAGCTGATAGCTCGATAGGGCCACAATGAAGGTCATGAGGGAGTGGCTGGAACCCTTCTAAAGATGAGGAGGAAGGCATGGGTCATTAAAGGGAGGAGGATCACACAAAAAGTTGTTGATAGTTGCTTGGTCTGCAGGAAAAGAAAAGCAAAGACGTGTCAACAAGTAATGGCTGACTTGACGCCAGAAAGGACTGAACCTGCTGCGCCATTTGAGTTCACATCAGTTGACCTCTTTGGCCCTTACCAAGTTAAAGATGACGTCAAGAAAAGAGTGACACTAAGGGTCTGGGGAGTTGTCTTTTGCTGCAGTGGCAAGCAGAGCCATTCACACCGAGCTGGCAAACACCCTATCAACTGAAAGCTTCCTAATGGTTTATCAAAGGTTCACAGCAATCAGAGGTCATCCAAGAAAGATGTGGTCGGACCAAGGTACCAATTTTATTGTAGCAAAATCAGTCCTGGAAGAGCTCTACAGGGTTTTGGACCTAGACAAAGCAAATCTTGAAGAGACTGCAGCAAGGAATGGAACTGAGTGGCAGTGGAAAATCCATCCAGCTGATTGTCCACACAGGAATAGTGCTGCAGAAGCTGCTGTGCGAATTTTAATAAGGGCATTCCAGAATCTTTCGGAATGAGGCTTCACTAAGCTACAGTGAGTTCCAGACAACTCTTTACATCACAGCCAACCTAGCAAATGAGCGCCCAATTGATGCAAGAGTACAGAGAAGAGAGGACTGCATTCAGTATGTCACACCCAACACTCTCCTACTGGGCCGGGCATCTCAAAGTGGGGTCTTGAAATCCTTCGACTTTCACAACTACCCGTACAAAAGACTGAGAGCTACGCAGTCGGAGGTGACCAAGTTCTGGTGGATCTGGAGTCAACTCGCTGGTTCAAACTTTTTAGTCCGAAGCAAATGGCATACTGGACAAGAAAGAAGAAATGTTGCCATTGGAGATGTTGTGTGGCTGTGAGACCAAAATGTACTACGAGGGCAGTTCAAGCTTGGCAGAGTGATCAGCACGACTCCAGATGATAAGGTGTTGTAAGGGACGTCAATGTAAGAGTTTTCCCAAGCTACTGTGTCCCTGTTACGAGAGCTCCGAAAGGCAAGTCAATTCTTGGAATCAGGAGGGAAAAGATCAAGCCACCATCCTTCACAGGGACGTCAGGCGGCTCATTGTCCTATTACCTGCAGAGGAACAGACAGAAAATCCAAAGCAGCAGGGAAAGGAGAACCAAGTTTGCCTTTAAAGCTGTCGATCTTCACACCGTTTCCAGGCGAAGATCGAGTGGGAGGTGTGAAGTCAAACTAAGGCAATAATGAATAAACTCACGTCGCAAGCTGGAAAGGAACGTTTTGGCAGTCCGAGTTTGCTGCACGGACTATAAAAGCGGCGGCACACAACATCTACATAAGGAAGTGAAGAGAGAAGACGCAAACTGAAGCAGTGTTTAGTGCAAAAATCTAATCCCGTGCAAACAGATCTACAAAAGCCAGAGAGGCAGCTGGTAAGACACCGAGCCCATCAGGTGAGACCGCAGACAATTGAAATGAAATGTTTCTGCAGGCGATAGCTGCTAGTGTCAGCCACGGGGCCGAACCGGCAGTGCCGTGGACATCATTCAATTTAATGATGTCAAGATGGTTTAAGTTAAGAAAATGATTGTTGAGAGAGCTTATATGTTACAGATAAATTAGTTCAAATGATTATGATGAATTTATATTATCATGGTGGCATTATTTAAATTAAATTAATGTAAAAAAATTTAAATCTGTAATATTAACTTAATAAAATCACTCAATACATTAATAATGATAACAGTGGGATAATTTATGTTGCACTTCGGTAATTTAAGAGGAAAAAGACAATAATTGTTAAAAATGCATATTTTCCAGAACATTGTAAAAACAACCTTTTTTTGTTTATTGTTTCAAAAGATTTTTCAACTACCTGCTTACTTGCAAACGACCTACTTACCTGAAACCTTAAAATCACAAAATAAAAGAAGATAAAGAGAAAAAGAAAAAGTCTGGTTATTGAGTGAAGCCCAGCAACTCTGCGTAGATATCTAACTCCTTCAAGTGGAGACTGCACAAAGAAAGGGACTAACTTGACAGTGGCCTACAGCAGGGCCCAGTTTCCCGATAACGATGGATCTTCGCTCTTACGATCATTCTCACGATGGATCTTTCCAACCATCGTTAATTTCTTTGGAGCGTTTCCCGAAACTCCTCTTAACATGAACGCGCATTCGCTGCACTCGCTACACAACGTTTGTATAATTGTACCTGTCCACTGACATGGTGCTGAAACGGGCTATGACGCAGGGGGAGACGCAGGAATGTCGCAGGAAAATGGGGTTAAAAAGGGTTCAAATATCTCCCCATCAAGGCCAACCGCAGAGTAGCCTACGAAAAGGATAGAGTGCAATAATATGAATGCTAAAGATATTAAAACACAATCGATTAGGCCTAGGCCGACATATATATCAAGCCTAATTCTGAACGCACTGTGCATAGATTTATTCACGGCATTTCCCCCCCTGAAATAATTCCATATTACAAAAATCCAAAAAAGCTTGTGTGACAACTACATGTATCTTAATGTTATGATTTCTGAAACATACTTTGCGCAAGAGATCCGACTACATCGGATTCCGCATAAGGTTTTATTGATTGGCTCTCTAGTATAGAATATTTGTAGACATTAAAAATGCAATGTTCCATTCATTCATTATCATTCAAACACGGCTATTGCTGACCCGATTAGGAGAGCTTGGTCAAGATCCTGCCCATATTATTGGGCAAGATGAAGTAGGCTATAGGCAGGGTTCGAGTTATGATTTAATCTCTGTGGGGGTCTCTTAAAGTTGTTCACGGTGGGGGGAGACTGTACTGGCCTTGCGCTGAATTTTGATGGGGGGGGGGGGCGTTAGGACGTAAATAAGCTATTATGACACGGCTCTTCTCAATGCCGTGGAACGCTCCGTTCAATTGCATGGGCCCTTCACAACAACACCAGCTTCTGCGGTTGCTAAGCGACGTCAAAGTCTTTGGCTGCTGATCAAGATCAAATAAATTGTAAAAAGACACCTTGTGAAGTTATTTTTTCGTTTGGCAAGTAGCCGCTCATTATCGAAAATAAGCCCCTTCAGGTCGAAGCACCTCCGTTTCGCGTCTGTATCCGGTTCGCCCTGTCTGACCTCTTAACATCAATATTACTCTGCATGTGAAAGAGAAAATAGCTTTATTTTATTTGTAATTACAATAGGCCTATTATGCTTACGAGACCCCCACCACAGATATTTGAGTTTGCTGCTTTCATGGGAGCCAGACCTCTCTCAATGGGAGCTCAGCTCCCACTGGCTCCCACCTAACTCGAACCCTGACTATAATCTTTTTACACTCGAGTCGAGTTCGCCTTCTTATATCAAGTTTCCTGTGTAAAACCGAGGGGGTCAAAAGCAGCATGATGCAATTCTAGTAGCCTATGTCTTCTGTCATTGATCAATATGAGGACATTTTAACCATGATGGTTGAATTAAAATCAGAGGGAGACAGCAAGTGTAGCTCGAAAGCGACCTCCCACACAATGTTGTTGTTGACTTCTAACATGTCTCTATCTTTGCTGTGTAAATCTAACAGTAGTCTTTGAGTATTATATCAGTGGTAACCACTGTTTTTGGTTGCAAAAATGGCTCAAGCTGGGCATTCCATGGTATTGGATGTGTTTTAATGAAACGCATCCAATACTAGGAATGTCTGCTGGTGACGCCACTGAGGCTATAGTAGGCTAACGTTGCTCTTGGTGTCCCATGAGTACCCTGGAGTCGTCGTTAGCTACGAGCATTTTCACGACGTTCGTTACCAATGATGCTTTCGGGAAACGGTGTGAAAACTGTACGATGCTCGTACGACTTACTTCACGATCCACTTAGGCTAACGATGCTTTCGGGAAACAGGGCCCAGGACAGCTAGTGAACCAACAGCAGGGTTACAGATGCCCAAGGCTTATTGATTGATTGCATTGGTAGTGAAGGTTAGCCCTTCTACTCGCAACCTACAGAAGAGGTGTTATAGCACAAAAGCTGAACAAATAAATGTTGGGTATGATAAAAAAAATGTCAGAACACAGGGCCTCGTTGCTTGCTGTGTGTGAGGCTGCGGGACGTACAGATCAATGGAAAAAGCTTGCCTGTTCAGGTGAATCACATTTTTTTTGCAACATTTGGATAGCTAGGTGCATGTGTGTAATTTACCTGTGGAAGAGATTGCACCAGAATGCACAATGAGCCAGCGGAGGCAGTTTGATGCTCTTGCCAATGTTCGGTTCAGAAACCCCTTGGTCCTGGCATTCATCTGGAAGTTAATTTGAAGCCTACCACCTTACTAAACATTGTGGCAGATCAGGTCCACCCCCTCAAGGCAATGGTATTCTCTGATGGCAATTGCCTCTTTCAGCTAGATAATTTGCCCTACCGCGCTGCAAAAGGAATAGTTTGAGAAACATAACATGAGTTCAAGGGGTTGATTCTCTATCAGCCATCTGTTGGATGTGCACGAACCACAAGCCAGATCCATGGAGACCCTGCCTCGCAACTAACCAGACAGGATCTGTTGCTTACGGCTTTCTGCCAGATACCAGAGTGGTACATCCTGACCCCTTTGTTGATTGTTTTCACTCCCTGTCCGTGTTTACCTGATTGTCCTCACTGACCTTAATTGGTTTCACCTCTCGCTCATCAACATTCCCCTCCTAGTGTATTTAGTCTGGGTGTTTCCCATCCTCTGTGCCAGTTTGTCTTTGTTCTCTGCATTAAGTGTCCCAGCATTCTCCAATTGATATCCTGATTCCTGCCTGTGAACCCTGATGACGTCTTTGCCTTCTCCCTGACGGATTGTTTACGCGATCAACGACTGATTGCCCATTTACCAACCCACTACGCCTTTGCTTTCTCCCTGCCGGATTGTTTTCCCGATAAACAACTCATTTCACGTCTACCGAACTATCATCCAGTAAAGACCTCTCTACTCTGTCTTCTTTTGTGTCATTTTTTCTCCTGTTGCTCATCCATGGTTACACAGAGGTCTTGTGGAGTCCTTGCCTCGAAGGGTGAGAGCTGTTTCGGCAGCCAGAAGGGGCCCAGCACAATATTAGGCAGGTGGCTGTAATGTTGCGGCTCATCTGTGGTAGCCTCTATTCCTTTCTCTCACTCAGTTTGTTCTCTCTTTGTATTCTTGCATCTACCTGTCTTTAATCCTCTATTTGTGTTGCAAGCACATTGCTTGCACTGCGGTTGCTCCCTGTGTTGTAACTCCCTCACGGTATCCCTGGAAAGCCACACAAATGCCCAGCTTAATCTGGCCATTTCTGTTTATGTCTCCTCATAAAGCTGTCTTTTGGAACTTCCGTTGTACTTCTATGAGCTATCACTTTTTCTTTTTTTTTTCGATATCATTAAGAGAGCATCTTGGTATTACACACCGTCTTTCACAAAGGCATCAATATTCCTACTGTTCTACACTACTCTGCTAAAGAGACAGAAGAATGTATGCATGCACACATGAACACAGACACGATCACACCCGCATGCATGAACTATCCCTCTTCTGTATAGTGTCAATAAGTTGCTGCTCAATGTGTTGGCTATGTAACTACGGTGGAAGTTACCTGTTTAGCAGAGGTTGGCAGGTTGAAGCTTACTTCCGCTAAATGCATTGTATAATTCAATACCTGCTTAGTGAAATGTGTCATGAAAGGTTAAAGTGCTAATGGATAAAGAGTAATGTTGAGTATGTGGCAAAAAAAATCCATGAGCATATGTGAGAATGTGGTTGGGTTACAGTCAGGGTTGTTTAAAGCATTTCAAACGGAAAGCATTTGCAGTTCTGTCTGTTATACATCAGACCATATTACTGTTGCAGAGACAGTGATAAAGTTCACCAATCACTGGTAGTTATCTTGCAGCAGTCGCATGGATAGATGTCCTCATTATGTCATCTGATTGTGTCCTGCCTTTTATGTTAAAGGTATAACTACAGCCAAACCACTTTGGCATTGTTCTTAAAAGTCGAATGTTTATTTCCAATTCATTCCAGGGTTTATTTTTACTATATGTGTAAAATTGTACGTTATCAGTAATTGCAATTTCTTACTGGATGTCGTGGATTCCTGTGTTGTGCTGCAGCTTGCTATTGTCCTGTATTACCAAAATTGACTCTCGCAACCCACTCTCAACATCAAAAGGCAACATTCTGTAAATTGTGTATTTATAATTCTTAACATAATTAAAATGTACAATGTTGATATTTGCAAAATAATTGATTTAATATTAGTGCATGATCATGGGAAAGTACAGGCAGCAAAGTTCCCAAGGATACATTCAGTGAGACAATGGGTGAACAAGATTCTTATAGGGAAACCTTTGCATTGTGGGTAGGGAATACACAGGTGACCATAGTGGAGAATTTAGGATGGCGGAAGAGGCCAAATTAACTGCAATACACTATGGGAAAGTGGACATGTCTGCAAGTCTGCAAGCATGACTGCAAGAAAGTTAAAGGAATCTACATAACAAAGAAGTCAGTCGATTGGCCTGTCCTTAGTATCAGACATAGTGGCTCCAGTAGGAATGCAAATTTGAACTTTCTTAACCTCTCTAGAGAGGGGAAGGGATGTATCTTAAGATACAGGGAGAATGTATACAGTTCATTTTAATGCGAAAAGTAATTATATAAATACGGTTAATATATTTTTTATACGATTGTATATTATAGTTATGATTGATATTACCACGACAGTTCCTCCCTTTTTGATCATAAGATCAACACTTATTACAGGCCAAAGTGATAATTATTGGAATACAAATTAATTTAGTGCGTGAACAGTAATGGTGGTTCTCTAGTGGTTCTAAACATTTTGTCTGATCTAAAAGCAGGAGTAAAACTTCCTGAACCCATTATAAAAACCTATTGGCTGTAGGAAAAATAATAGGGGGAGAAACCTTGACAGTTATTCAGACATACAGTTTAGCAGAGGTGCAATGGATAAGGCATAATCATGAATATGAAAAATGTCTATAATGAAACTGAGTCGTACAATGATAAGATGTGTTCTTCAGGTTGGAGGCAGCAGGGGTTCCTCCTGCCAGCAGTTCAACATTTAGTCTTTGGACTATCTTGGTTATCAGCATTGAACCCTAGTTCTGGTTGTTAGAATCTGAAAGAAAGAATAACAGATAGAAAAAAAGAATGAAGAAAGGAAGAGAGGGACAAGGAAGAAATTAGACAAATACTAAGGCTACTCAGAAGTAGTTTGTATCATGTCAGGTGTTTCAAACAGCATGCAACATGCAGTGCTTCATGTGCTTAAGTTTAGAGCCGACATCCATGCACTAAACGTAAGAACTTTATACTACTATATACTGTATAATGTAGCTATGGCTATGTCACATTTATCATGCATTCGACTATATGCACGTATTACGTGAGATGTATGTGTTTATTTAACCAGGGTTACAATGTTAGTCTGTCTGTAAGCAAAAACAATGTCTCTTGAGAAAAGTGCTTAGGGTTTAAAAATAAAGTGTGTGACTGTTTATATAGTCACGAAGATCCTGATGGTGTAAACTGATTGTCAGTTGGGTTATCTTACCTGTTGAATGACATGTTGAACACATAACCTTTATTATCATGCTGTCCAGTTTAAGCAGAGAGTCCTTGTGTGGGCTGTTGTGACTGAACAGTATGGTTCATCCTCCCCTTTCCTCCATGTGAAGAGTAGTGTGCCAGCCGGCACACCACTCTTCACATGGAGGAAAGAAGGGGCTACTAACTATCTATCAGGGTGGAAGAACCACAAGCTAGGCGCCAAGGGTGCAGATCTGATCTTAGACTTACTGTCTTCTCAAGTGTGGGTACTATTCTGCAGCATAGCAACATCACAAAGTGAGAGGACTGGTACTAGTCTGGTTGCACTGGTTTTAAAATGTAGGCCTTCTAAGGCCATCAGTGATGGTTTAAATGCAGCTTGGGAAACATAAGGCATTTCTGTGTTCTAAACATTTGACAATAGTCAAGTCTGAAACGTACAGGCTAGTTTTAACGGTCATTAGTATGACCTTATTTTAAGATAAAAGTTATGGGGATGAACAATGGTCTAGCGATTCCGGCACTTTCCTCCCATATGCATCTAAAACATTGAGAGAAATCGACAGGGGCTTCATCTGGTTTCTGTATGGTTTGAGTAACTATGGAAAGATCTGCTTGACCTGATGCTTCGGCTCTAACCACTCCTTCACAGACTGTGTCCAACCAAACGTTTAGGTAGAAGTTGTTTCCACCTGCTTCTGTCCCCCATTCTGTTCTGTGAGGTGTAATAAAACACGGAATGTCCAGACACAGGTCGGTTGTTACTTGTTATGACTTTATTCCAGGAGCCTCGAGTTCGTGTACACCGCGTACCGGAGAAGCCCCACGTAAAAGCCCCTCCCACTGTCGTAACACCCACTAGAGTAAACGTCAACAGCTACGTTACGACAGCCGTAAAGCAGAGTACCGTAAACACTCTAATACTCTGACATCTCCCCTTTTTAGTTCTACTTTCCTCAATAAAGTAAACATAAACATTCTGTAAAGAACAATGCTATTCTGTAGCAATAAACAGGACCACATTAAACATCCAGTGAAATGTAAACAATGTCATTCTTCATTAAATATCAATAAACAACTTTCAACCCTTGGTCTGTCTTCTGTAGTACTTATATGCAATAACCTTTTAGATTATCAAACGATTATCAAATTACTTTTCACTATAAGATAACAGTTTGCATTCCTGAACTCTTTTGATATAAAACATATCAGTTTACAACATTCTATGGAACTCTTTTTCTTTTTATGTGGTTTTACCACCTGGAACTCTTTTATGTGGTTTAAAGGTTACCACACCTGGAACTCTTTTCCCTTATTCCCCCCCCCCCCCCCCCCCCCCCAAAAAGGCCATGAGTGTGAGGACACGTTAACTCACAAGTCCAGTCTGATGACTGACTTAGAGATCCGTCCAGACCTGGTCTGTGACAGATTTTCAGCACCAGCATGCATGCTGACGCTGGAGTCCCCCTGCTGTCGATTGATGTCCGTGCAAACAGGTAAGACAGGTGCTTTGCCTCCAGGCGGCTGTGGAGCAGGCATCTCCTGCAGGTGGCGCCGGTTGCCCCTGAGTCTTGCCCCCTGCTGCGTCTGGATGATGTAAGAGCGTGGCGTGACACTCTCAGCAGTCACAACTGCAGGAGCTGTCCAGGATTTCTGGTGGTCCAGCTTGGTGAGGACGTTACCCACCAGGGCTGAGTGGGGGTAAGGGTCTGGCCCCATGGCGTCTGTTGTAGTAGAAGGCTTGCTTCTTCTTCTCTGCCTCGTCCTTCTGCCTGATGCGCTGCCCGTCGGGCCATGAGGGCTGCAGGTTTCTCTCGAGGGTAGGCAGTGTCGTTCGAATCTTCCGGCCCATTAGTAGTTCAGCTGGGCTGGCTCCAGTTGTGCTGCATGGTGTTGACCTGTAGCACATGAGTGCGATGAGAGGGTCTTTCTGTTTCAATATTCGCTTTGCGGTCTGCACCGCCCTCTCTGCGTGACCGTTGCCTTGTGCGTTGTGTGGGCTTGAGGTGACGTGTTCAAAGTCAAGCTCACGGGCGAGGTCTTGAAACTCTGTGCTTGTGAACTGCGGCCCGTTGTCGCTGACGACCACATCTGGAATGCCGTAGCGGGCGCATATAGCTTTCAGCTTCAGAGAGACATGAGCACTTGTTGTTGTTTTCATGTGCAATATCTCGATGTATCTCGAGTAGTAGTCTGAGATGATTAAGTAGTTCTGTTTATTATGTTCACATAGGTCCAGAGCTATGCGCTGCCATGGTCTGTCGGGGAGCGGGGTAGAGATCAACGGCTCCTTCTGCTGTGCTCTTCTCAACTCACAGCAGGACTGACATGACAAAACCTTGTTTTTCAGTTGTGAGGAAATGCCGGGCCACCAGACAGCGGCGTTTGCCCTGTCCCGACACTTTGAGAGCCCTTGATGTCCGTCGTGGATTCTCTCAAGGATGTCTGCCCTCAGCGTCCCTGGTATCACGATGCGGCTTCCTGTCACGACCATTCCGCCATACTCTGAAAGTTCATCTCTCATAGAAAAGTACTCACGTATGTTACTTGGTACTTGGCATGCGTGTTCTGGCCAGCCGAACCTGATGTACCTGATCGCTGTCTGCAGCTTCTCATCAGCCGCAGTAGCTGCTCGGATGTTGTCTATCTTTTGTGGGGTAGCTGGCACGCTGTCCATGACTGCTGCAATGTAGCACTCAACCTCAGAGTGTGTGTGTCTCTCCCGTCCTCTGTGTGACTCAGAGGGCTCCGTTAACAGTGTGTCTGCCACAACAAGGGTCTTCCCCGGTGCATACGCAGCCACTGGCTTAAAGCGCATGAGCCGCATAAGAAGTCTCTGGCACCTTAATGGAACGTTGTCTAAGTCCTTACTGTTCATTAGTGGGACCAGGGGCTTGTGGTCTGTCACAAGTTCAAAACTCTCAAGGCCGTAGAGGTATTTTTCAAACCGTTCACAGGCCCAGACACTCGCCAGGCACTCTTTCTCAAATCTGCGCGTATCTGGTCTCTGCCGTCTGTCAGCCTCCCTTGAGCAGTATGCGCGACTGGTTTCCAGTTTTGTCCATGGAAGCTGCAACAGCACGCCACCGAGCCCATAGCTGACTGTGCATCAGCTGAGACAGCGGTGGGTCTGTTGACGTCAATAAAACAACTAACCACTGGCGATTTCATCAGTAGCTCTTTTAGCTTCTCAAAAGCTGTGTGTTGTGCTGGACCCCAGGTCCAAGCTGTCTTGGACCGGAGCAGCTCGTACAGTGGCTGGCCCAGTGTGGACAGGTTCGGCACATATTACATATAACCGAAATAGTTCACCATGCCCAGGATACGTTTGAACTCGTGGACGTTCTCTGCTGCAGCGAGCTCCCGGATTGGCGCGAGAACCTTTGCTGGATCTGGCCGCACGCCTGTGGCATCGACCACCTGGCCCAGGAAGTTGAGCTGCTCTTGTCTGAGCTTACACTTTTCCTTATTGAGCTTGAGGCCCAGCAGAACTTGGACTCTCTCCAGGACCTTCTGGAGATGCAGGGTCGTGCTCTTCCATGTCCTTTCCATACACAACAATGTCATCCATGTAAACTGAGACGCCCTGTAGGCCTTGAAGTGTCTCCGACATTTTCCTTTGGAAAATTTCTGGGGCGCTCGTTATCCCGAACGGTAAGCGCCGGAAACAGTACCTGCCAAATGGCGTAATGAATGTAGTGAGTAGGCTACTCTTACTGTGCAGAGGTATCTGGAAGAACCCAGAGGCTGCATCAAGGCTGGAGAACACCGTTGCTCCACACAGCTCCGCTGTAATCTCCTCTGGTGTAGGTAAGATGAATCTCTCCCTCTTTACCTGTTCATTTAGTTTCTTAAGATCCACACATATGCGAACCTTTCCGTTCTTTTTGAGCACGGGCACCATGGGGGCGCACCAATCGGTTGGCTGGGTTACCTCCTCTATGATGCCGCACGCACTCCTCCATGCGGCGCAGCTACTCCCTGACCTTGGACGTCAGCGGTATTGGGGACCCTGCGCGCAGTCTCTCACCGCGTATGGGGGTGGCGTGTGTCCTTGAGCTGTATCCTCACAGGCTCCGTCTTGAGCGTGCCATGCTCTCCAAAGGCACCATGGACCTCCTCGATCCATTTCACAAGGCCTATCTCAGCTGCAGTGGATCTACTGAGTAAGTTGTTGACAGACTTTCCTCTAACAACATACACTGGGAATGAGTATGAGTTCTTCTTGTATGTGGTGTTAACTTGAAATTGTCCTTTACAGTCTAATTGACCCCCTGGGCTGGTCAAAGATACACTAGTCTGTTTCAGTTCTCTCTCTGGAATGAGCATATTGAAAGTCTCTTCACACATTGCACTAGCATCAGCCCCAGTATCGATCTTAAACTTCACAGGAGTTGCACCCAGAAGAAGTTGCACTGTCCACTCATCACTCACGTTTTGCATTCACTGATCCCAGGAAGTATTCACTCTGCTCATCTGCCCCTGTTACTTCACTCACCGCTTTGGTTTTGCACTGGCTCTGCCAATGTCCGGTTTCCTTGCCGCAGCATTTGTTAATAAACCGAATTTGCGAGCCGGGGCATCTCTCTGGATCCTTGTGCTCTGTTTTTCCCACACACCGGCTGCACTTCCTTCCCGTGCTCCGTCTTTCCCCCTCTCTTGACGTTGCCGCTGCCATTTTGTATTCTCTCTCCCGCGCACCCCGCACCTCTTTGTACGGATGCGGGGCTGCCATGGCCTCTGTTGACTGCGCACTGATCCTGCATGTTCACTGTCTCTGACTGGCGAACAGACTGTATAGTCTGCGCCAGTGTAAGATACGCCATGAGCTGCAACTTACGAGACTGCTCTTTATCTTGAATCCCCACCACGATTCGGTCCCGAATATTTTCATCTCTTACTCTCTCCCGAACTCGCAGTGTTTCTGATAAATCATAGAGAGCCCTGATGAAAGTCTCTGCCGGCTCGCCAGGCCGCTGCACGCGCTGGTGGAAAACAGCACGCTCATGGATTACATTCCGCCGTGGGAAAAAGTACTTCGTCGAATTCTTCCCATCACTACTTTGTAATTATTTCCTGGTGCCCTGGGTCAGTAAAAAGTAAACGACTTGAAAATATTTTTCCGCTTCACTCCCCCATTGCGTACACCAAGGGAACAACACTTGTACTTCACCCGACTTCTTGTTGAGCTCCGTAGCCGTCCGATATCTCTCAAACCGCCTTTTCCAGTCGGTCCACTCCGTCGGTTTATCAAAGCTGAAACTGTCCGGTGGGTTGAACTTCGCCATGATTTACACTCTTTGCAAAACCACTGGCCACTTCTGACAATATGTAATAAAACACTGTCGTAACACCCACTAGAGTAAACGTCAACAGCTACGTTACGACAGTCTATTCCAGGAGACTCGAGTTCGTGTACACCGCGTACCGGAGAAGCCCCACGTAAAAGCCGCTCCCACTGTCGTAACACCCACTAGAGTAAACGTCAACAGCTACGTTACGACAGCCGTAAAGCAGAGTACCGTAAACACTCTAATACTCTGACATGAGGGACATAAAACAATTCTCGAACTAACCATTTGAACCATATGCCAATTTTATAATGATTAACATGTGTCCCGGTAATGGATTGTAAATTGTAAACATTTGATTCAACCAATGTAAAAAAGGTGTTTGCGCGTGAAGGAGATCTGGAGCATCTTTTGCCATTGATTGTGCTTCACTCAGTGGCCAAGGTTTCAGCATTGCGATGTCGCCTATTGTTATTTTCGGGCATTTCTCGATTGGACGCGACTGTGTATTTTTCCGAAGTACGGCCGGTGAGAAGTGGTGAGGAGATTGTAACAAGTAGGCCTAACTGTTGGTGCAGCGCTAGACGCTGTACCTGAAGCACCGAGTTGGTTTGATTCTTTGGATTTGCGAGTGCCGATTGCTATTGTGGCGAGTTCGGTGTTGTCTATTCCGTTATCTGTGGGAAGTTTTTGAAACAATCCTGCACAGTCTTGGTTCATGGAAAGTCCTACTTTACGCGTTACTTTCCGGAGTCTGTTTAGGTCTATAGCAAGTTGACGTTGGCGCCATACACAAAGAGTAGTGAGGGCGATTTGTCTATTATGTTGTTTTGGGTTGTTTTAATAGCGTCTACTTCTGCGGCTGTTAAGTCTATTTCAGTAATTAATTTATCAACGTTTTTCACATTGCTAGTAGTTGCCATTATGTCCAACAGAGCTGTGCTATATGCTTCCGGCCAATCTGGGTTGATTTACATATTTTTTTTGAAAATGTTAGACGTGGTTACTGGAGTTTTGTTTAGCTGGTATCGGTATTGGGTGACATGCATCTAAATTCTGTGTGTAATGAAAATGACATTTAGGATCTGGTCCAGCTATTATTGTTTATTTTAAATCTTGCAGTTTGCAAGAATCAAAAGAACCACCACCGGCCCACAGCCATCTGTCCGCTTGTAGGCCTACACATCGTAAGTAAATGGAAAAAACGGGTTCACGCCTTCTTCTCTAAAAACAAAACACAATCACTTGGGTTATGTTCTTACGTCATGAATTCTTTAATACTAAAGGTATATCAATGTCATTTAATAATTTAAAAACATGTGGAACTCAACGTCAATGGAAACCACAGATCTGTTTGATAAAGAAACAAAGAAATATTACCTAACTGAATCATATTAATATGTTTCGTACATCAGAGTAAAGTCAATGTCTCAAGGGAGATCTGTTAGTTTCAGGGTACTCACTCGTGGTTTGTCAATCAAACCTGTAGACCTGAACTTCTGTAGAATTGAGTTGTCCATCACCAATAGACATATCTTAACGTAATGCTGGTAGTAGTTTTATAATTACTATTGGTGAAGACTTAACTTACTTCTTAACTTACTTACAAGGGAAATAAAGAGGATGCAATAGAAATTGTAAGCATCATATATATATATATATATATATATATCATCTTTTATTGCCTCCTCTGTATCTTCCCTGCACCATTGCTCCTTTTTATATGCTATCTCAATTGCTCTCTTTTTTCCTCTGCCTTCTGTTCGCTTTTGCTCTTTTTCTCTTTATCGCCAATGACCTCTGATCCCCGATTGCTCCCTGCTGACATTAACCTACAACTGCTCTTCTGTTATCAAAGCTATTATCTCTCCTGGATATCATGTTTGTGTTGATTCGTTTCAGCTCCCTGCAAGGTGCTCTTGCAAGACATAAAGATTAAAAATGTGTGTGAATAAATAATAATTTTCCCAGAAGAAAGCATAGCTCCCGATGACACTGCTTCTGCAAGAAACACGGGAAAATGTGTCCGTTTAATGGTGGGGTTTTTTAAGTCAAAGGAATGAAACAGAATAAAACCACCACCTATTAATTACCTAAAATAGAATAGTAAAAGTCGTGAATAAGATCTGACCTGACATGGTGGATGAACAAAGTGTTCTATAGGCTACAGTATAAAAGTGTAATCCTGTCTCGTCTTTAAAACCCTGCGGACATATTTCCAATGTCTGCAAATATTGTAATGTTATTGTTTTCATCCTCTGTTGTTTTGCATCATTACTTTTTTCACGCTGTAACGTCATGGATGCGTCTGGCACTTCAGCATTATTCGGCTATCTGGTCTTGTTAATATTATGAAAAAGGAGTCAAGTGACTCCTAAGACCTATGGGTTTTACTATATTTAATGGACTCAACAGCTAGCCTTCAAAAAATAGGCTTGTGGCCCAAAGCATGTAGTTCATTGAAAAAGTTAATTAATTTCAGTTATCCCCCTCCACTGGTTGCCAAAGAAATTATTCCACAGATGGCATTGTCGTTTTTTTTCTTATTTTAAGGGTTCGATACTCTCCTTTTTTTTCTCAGTTCAAAGATGGCCGCAGCTGCCACAAGATTTTAAAACTACAAGGAATGGTCTGATCCGCTCTCTATATGAACCCTAACACTGTTCTGATGATGTTGATTTTGAAGCCACCCGCGAATCTGAAGTATGAAATCACGCATTCCCCTTATTCTAAAGTAGTGCTAATTTTTATTCAACTATTAGAAAATCTCTGTTGAGCTTTTTGAGAAACCTGCACAGGATGAAAATATGGTAGCCTTAACCGTCATCAGCCACAACAACAGAAGTCACAGTAGAAAATAAGGATATATAATATCAAATATTAATACAATAAATGTATAAATTCATTGTATTACTATATAAAACTATTATCGTTAAAGTTTATCGTTAAAAATGTAATTTCACTTCCGTTTCAAGTGTTCTTCCACCATCTCAGAAATGTGCATTGATGTGCTGTGGGACTATATATATCTTTACTCTTCACCTGAGGCAACACATTGAACAACTGTCAGCAAATTCTCAGATGAGCAGTTTTAAATCATTTCTGTCACTCTAGAGTGGAGTGTGCATTGTGTTAAAGCTGTGCCTGAAACAAACACACAAAAGAATATACCAAGACTTTCCACTCAGGCATTAAGTGTACGGTTAAAAGTGTCCAGCATAGCTGAGGCATCCCTTTCCAAACTCACAGAAACCTATCCATCTTCAGCAAATGGTACTGTTCATATTTTAGCGAATGCAGCCTCTTTAGTCGTCTGCATCACTACTTGTTAGTTAAACTGCATAATGGGTACCTAGGGAATCAGCTGTTACTGAAGTAGCTTTCTTTTGATACCTTGGGAGAAACCCAGGTGCAGCTTTTCTGGCAGTCTCCTGGGGTGTGTTTCAACACATTTTTTTCTAATGCTGGAGCTTCGGCTTGATCCCTCAAGCTTCTAGCACCAGCAGTATCAAAACTAAAAGAGTGATTTGGAACTGCTGATCTACCTCAGCGTCATTGAAGTTGACGTTTGGCGATCCGACTAATCGCAACCTGAAGACTTTTCACCAATTCTCTTGTCGTATGTGGATGGTGTACGTTGAAGTATTGTATGTATGTCTGTATGTATGTATGTATGTATGTATGTATGTATGTATGTATGTATGTATGTATGTATGTATGTATGTATGTATGTATGTATGTATGTATGTATGTATGTATGTATGTATGTATGTATGTATGTATGTATGCATGTTTGTATGTTTGTACGTAAGTTTCTATATCTGATTGTTACAAAAGAAAGAAACTGTACTTAACTGAACAACAACACAAGATCAATGTATTGACGCATAATGCTTGGTTAACATAGTCATATTGTGGCACAAAAATGTCCCCATTGACTGATCATGCACTGCATTTGTTTGCGTAACATAGGACTTTTTTGCTTTACCAGACAAACCAATTGATTCTAAAGTTACAATACAATGACCGTTTTACTCACATAAACCACATTATCCGTCGCTTCATCCTTAAAAAAACGTCACATACATCACATACAAGCAGACACACAAACACACACAAACAAACACACACACACACACACACACACACACACACACACACAAACACACACACACACACACACACACACACACACACACATACAAACACACGCACACACAGTGTTGAACGGCAAGGGAATTATATTTCCACCAGAACATTCTGAGGACTGATCTATGTGTGTGTGTGTGTGTGTGTGTGTGTGTGTGTAGTATATATATATATGCTCATAATTAGCTATAGAAAATATTATTACTCTACACTCAACAGGAAAACACAGCTGATCAAGAAGTCATTCTACTCTCAGATTTCCCTCTGCCTGTGCAGTTGTCTGTTTCCTCTACTGCAAGGCTTGTATCACTCTAACAGTTACACTCATGATGGCTAGAAGCCTTTGAAACCGCTTTTGTGACGGAGTGGGAAAAGGAACTTTTATATGTGAGAAGCTGATCTATGTAGTGTGCAGGCTTGCATTACCTGTTAAAGTAGCTTATGAAAACTGTAAGTGAGTGGGGGATGAAACAAATGAGATCTGCAGTGAGCATAACTGGGGGTTGCCACATTCCACGAGCAAAACATATTATTTTGTAAAATCATAGCCAATGCCACAAATGTGGGAAACAAACACTGCCATGATACTTTAGATTTGAAAAGCAATTTAATTTTTGATATGGAAATGTGAATATCTTTCAATTCATAACACTGTAATATTTTACTTTAAAAACAACGTTACCTGATTTTTTGTCTTGATTTCATCTCTTTGAAATTAATGCCATTTCAAGTTGTACAACCGAAGCACACAATTTCAAATATGTTTGTTTCAATATTCACTAATTCAGATACAACATTTCAATTTGCAGATATTAAAAATACAAATTCATTGCTCATATTCAAGTAGTAAATATAAGGATCCGAAAATTCAGGTGATGAGAATGCATGGTGAGGCCTTAGCTATCTAGATTGTATTTAATTTATGCATTTTGATGCATCTCATACACAAGAATGCACAGATGATTTGATTGGTATCAGTCTATACTCATACAAATCGCTCCGAACAGCAATCAACGCGGACCTCACCGGGGCCCACTTGGAGGTTGAGTAGGCCAACTAGGGTCATGACCTTGGAGGCGGTTTGACCCGTCCTCAGAGATGGTCCATCCATCTTTGGGTGCGGTACGGCACAGTGCGAATAAACTGGTAGTGGAAACGCAAATCAGTTTAATTGTCTTGCACTTTCACATTTACATTTTGGTTTCATCACAGAAAGGCTGGCAGTCAGTTTCAATGCATTCATTCTCGATTGCTTATTCTTTAGAATACTCTGCTACTTAAGTTCGAATTTTCATCGCTTGAATTTTTTACTAATCTCTCTCTCTCACTCACTCACTCTCTCTCTCTCTCTCTCTCTCTCTCTCTCTCTCTCTCTCTCTCTCTCTCTCTCTCTCTCTCTCTCTCTCTCTCTCTCTCTCTCTCTCTCTCTCTCTCTCTCTCTCTCTCTCTCTCTCTCTCTCTCTCTCTCTCTCTCAAGTGTTCAGTTTCATCTTCCTTCCTTCACATCGCCTATCAAAGAAAACTGCATGGACGCAAAGGCCTCGTCAGCAACTTGTGCCAAAGAGATGAATAACGGCGCAGAGGCAAAGACAAAGCATTGGAGCCAGGTTGTATAAAATAACACAACACAGTGGGATCATAGGATATGTAGGATCAAGGCTAGAAGTCCGAGAGGAGGCTTTATTCCTCAATGATCAAGCATTCTAAATGTATACACAACAACTGCAAAGGTGTGTTTGACTCGACAGTGTCAATCTCTTGAGTAATTTATGTTCTGTAAATACTTCAATGCAAGTCAGCCAGGTCAATGCTTGCTGATGACTGATTTTCCTTTTCTACTATCTTAGATTATCATTGGCAAGTGGGATTTAGAGACATCAACTGCTTGTAGTTAATCAAGGTTGCCTCTTGCCATCGGTTTGAAAGACCCTATTATAGCCATAGTTATTGGCAGGAAGTTATTTGTGTGTTTTTACAGGGTATGATTATTGCTAGTAAAAAATAAATTGTTTACATAAGATAGTTTACAAAAAATTTGCTACAATGGTGTGTTTTGTCCTTTACACTGTTTTAATGGGGTCAAAACATTCTGAGGATCCTCAATTGTCATTTATCCAATGGAGTACTGCATGATGATTGATGTTGTGTGTGTGTGTGTGTGTGTGTGTGTGTGTGTGTGTGTGTGTGTGTGTGTGTGTGTGTGTGTGTGTGTGTGTGTGTGTGTGTGTGTGTGTGTGTGTGTGTGTGTGTGTGTGTGTGTGTGTGTGTGTGTGTGAGTGAGTGAAACAACCAGAATGATATGTGGGGGCAGAGCGAGGTGTTAAAATGATGTCAGGGAAAGAGAGAGAGGGTTTGTGCCTATTTCTTCCACCCTATTGAAGCAAATACATCATGCACACGCATCCAAGAATCTTCATACATCTTCACATTTGCATAGAATTGTTGTGTCAGTTTGGCAGATGTCGGTTCGAGAGGCAGGGAAATTGATGGGGATGAAAAGCAGATCGTCGTGGCTGGTTTTTGAAATGTAAACACCTTTTGAATTTACAATACGATGTCACTCAGGACAAATAGAGAGATTTACAGCCGGCTGCCCAATCCCCTCACCAACCCACACTCATAGCGAGGTACATTTGCACTCACCTCTTCATTCCTCTATGCCCTCCCCCCCCTCCTCAATCTCGTGTCAAGTGCTCTTTCATCCTAATAGATTTTCTGCTAACAGAATTTCCATTCATGACAAGAGCCTGCTCTCTGTTTTTAAAAGCCTCCCAATTGAATGTGGATGGGGAGCCTGAGCATTCAAAACAGCTGTGTGCGGCTAGTGTCACACAACACCTTCTCCTCCTGATAATATCCTGTCAGTTTCTCTATACCTCAGCCCCATTGAAATGGAGACAAAGAATGGCTGTGAATGTACAGCTTTGAGTGTCAAGCTAATAGCTGAAATTTACGAATGTTCCTTTTTACCTAAGCATTTATAGAGGATATCGGAAACTTCAGAGGCACGATGAGAAAGTAACTCAAAAGTACAACAAAATAATGAACTTAGCTATGTAGTTATTTGTAAATGCGCTTAACTCTTGTAATTACTCTCTTATATTAGTTTGTAACACTTATTGTCCCTTATTGTCTCCCACATACCTTTGAGTTTACACTTTCATGGTTGTATAGATGAATAAATAATAACTTCCAATATAAATAAGCATACAGATATGAGCAGCTAAAGAAACCTGACATGAAAAACATGTGTGGCTAATGTTTAGCGGATGTGTGACTTTTGGGCCTAATCTGATGGCATTCATTAATTATTTACAAACATAGATTGTGTAAGTGGATGGATTGACTAATTAAGTGGATGGATTGATTTACTAAGTGGAGGAACACAGATATCGCATCCTGTGGTGACACTGCATCACATTCTATGACACGAGTGAGAGTTATGACGCTGAAGAAGCACAACCGGGCCTACATTAAGCACATGGCTGGAAACATACAAACATACATACGCCCCGTTAACACAAGCGATATTGAGGTTACACATCCAATTCGAAATTAAATGTGAAAAAAATAATTAGTTTACACAATGGGCCCACAGTCGTCTCAGTTTGTTGAGACACAAGAGATACGTGAAGTTCTGCTTCATATTTTTATTGTTGCAGTTTATTCCCTTCCTTCATAGATGAGTGGTCTTTTATCTTGTGTTTGGGATGGTTTCCGGGATCAGGTGTCGTTATGGTTCCCCTACTCCCAAAATCTTTCTTTATATTGCTGGTTTCGATTAGACCTTCAAAGACCTAGAGCAAAAATTGGCATTTTATTCTGTAATGGATTATGAGCCTCACACCCCTTCTAATTAGTGGGTGTGTGGTTATCTGGCCTAAAATCAGGCAGATCCTTTTAAAACATCATCTTGTTTCCACCTGTGATATCCAATGCAAGCTTAACGGTGAATTTTTATGGTCTACCAGAGCAATGCAGCCGATGCATTTGAGTCAAATGTGGGAGCAATCAAAAGGAACTTCCCCCTCATCAATAATCCACAGCCAAGCCATCCATCTCTCGGTATTGCTGATGGATAGACGGTACCGGAGCTAATTAAAAGACAAAATATGAAATGGGTTCAATTCATCACCAGTCTGTCATCGCTATTACTGGGATTCCACTGTAAAGTACCTGGGCCATTGACTTGGTTGCAATGCCGGATATCTCAATCATAATGTAGCACAAAAGTTTCTGGCAGAGCGGGGTGATGTCACTTCGCCTGGGTCGTTGGGGCTAATGCGCCTGCATTTATGGCGGGTCAGGTTTGGATCCTCTGACTTTATCGATCTGCACTCATAGACTCCCTGCAGCCCGTTGGAATGTTAATAAATCTTAACATAGAACGGACGTCAGGAACCATTATTAAATACTCTCACACCACTCCATACATGCCAGATGATACATAATTAGGCTAAAGAAGCAGAAAACAAAAGCCACAAAAAATATTGTTGTGCACACACACAAAGGTACACACACAAACCAACAAGCACAAGAACAGATTCAAACAAACTGATTCAAGTAAGTAAGAAAGGAGAAAGCTATAGCCAGAGAGAGAGAGAGAGAGAGAGAGAGAGAGAGAGAGAGAGAGAGAGAGAGAGAGAGAGAGAGAGAGAGAGAGAGAGAGAGAGAGAGAGAGAGAGAGAGAGAGAGAGAGAGAGAGAGAGAGAGAGAGAGAGAGAGAGCTTCTAACAAATAGACATATTTCTGGGTTGGTCTGCAGTCTCTGTCATACACAGAGCACAGGTATCAAGACTAGCAAGGAAATAACAGACTGTCAAACAGCTCAAACAAACCACTAATCAGAATACACAGCCAATCACCAGGGTTCTCATTAAGGCATGTCCACTACATTGAATTCAATTATATGAGAAAAACTGTGTTTGATTTTCCTGCATCTGTGTGTGTTTGTGTCTGTGTGTGTGTGTGTGTGTGTGTGTGTGTGTGTGTGTGTGTGTGTGTGTGTGTGTGTGTGTGTGTGTGTGTGTGTGTGTGTGTGTGTGTGTGTGTGCGTGTGCGTGTGTGTGTGTGTGTATTAAGGTGTTTAAATGTGTGTGTTTTTGTGAACGCCCATGTTCATCTGCATGTAAAGTGGTGAATCTATTATGGGAGAGAATAAGGTTTTATTCTCTGCATAGGAGAGGGAAAGGGAGAGAAAACGCCTTCGGCTCAAAGCAGTTACATTAATGGGTCTGTTGAAGGAGTTGAGCACAGTAGAATGGGCCTCTGCAATATTTTCGCAAAATTATGCATAGCTTGAAATGGCATGAATTTCTAGGGTGCACAAGCTACTGAGCGTGGGGCATTGTAATGACGTTGCAGCAGCAGAAGAGATTGGGCTATTTAACTTTTTTGTTGAAAAAAACAAAAAGAAACATTTGTAATTTAAAGTTCTTAAGTTCTCTAAGTAGAAAATCTGTATGTTTACTTAGAATTGTATTTGTTGTTTAAGCTTGGAATTTAATGTAGGCCAAGATTTCTGACCTTCTTGTGCTACTTGGAGGACCAAACTAATGTAATTGACGGAAGATAAAATAATAGATTTTATAATATAATTATATATTAATTATCAATATATAATTAATTATCAATATACTCCAACTTTGTATCAAACTTTAAAAAAATCACATAATGATAGAAAATGCTCTTAGATTAGAGGCTCACAAATAACATTAAGACATAGAACAATGAAGGATATACAATTGAATTTATCAACAAACAGACCCTTGTGTTAGAACTTTAACTTTGCTCTTTTCCTCGATCGATCAGATGTCATAGGGAAAAAAATGTGAGAACTGAGTGAGTGGATCACACGAGGACACAACATGCACTAAGGTTGCAAAGGCATTACAAAAATAAGGAGGAGATAATAAGTGTTCAAATTCAAGGCTCAACAAAATGGATCGCATTGTTGTTTCTGTATTTCCTCCGCGGTTAAAGAAAATCACGCTTTGCGTGGCTTGGATGGCGTGAAAGGAGCTTTGGTGCTGGGCTCTGTGGATTAGTCTGGCAGAACAGGGTTTTGTCGTGAGCCTCCTGAGTGGTCAAGCACTGACCTGGACTAAGGAGGTGAATCAACTGGGAGGGAGGGAGGACACAACGGCACAATGGAGCATGTTGTCGGCTAATGGGGTTCACCTTGACACTTTGGAATCGAGGCCACTTGAAGCTACCATTTTCCATTTCGAATTCCACCTACAGACCCCTTTCAATGAGGTATTATCGGAGAACATGAACAGATGTAGATAATAAGCCTAATTATTGGTATTCTATGCGGCTATGCCATTATTTACCAGCAGGGCCTGGAGGTTGACTCAACTAGTAAAGAGTCTGCTACTTTTATATACCGGGGTAATCATTACTGTTAGAGGGACACCCTTGAGTGTCTTACCATTGCAACTCTGTGAAAAGGGTCTTATGCGTCTTTATAGGCGGATTTTGGGACCAAGAAACGTTCTAGGTTTCCCCACATATGTCTCTACAGCTTGCACCCTGACCAAGAATACCCCCCCCCCCCCCCCCCGCCCGGACTTTGCCAAACCTTGTCACCTCAACCTGCTACATCATCCCAGTGGTCCCTACTAATATCTCACTATTGGATGGTGAACACCACATCACTGGTGGTCGTCGATTAGTTCTGCCTGGCTCGCTCTCCTCTGCTCCCACGTCTTAATGGATTACCTCAATGCAGAGTGTCCCGACCTCCAGTTTACCCCCTCGGCTCCTGGCAAGCTTCTGACTTACAGGTCCAATGGTCAGACTGAAAGGAGCAAAAAGCAAGATGTGAAGACCACCACTGTGTTTGCTCCTTAAAATCCGAAGCTCTCTAGCTGGGGGCGAGCTCTGGCGAGCAGCCAAGCGTCTTCTTCTGAAGGTGGAGAGGCTCAAGTTATCTCTGTGCTTTGGGTGACCTGCAGGGGAGGCGGGGGGGGAGACAAATCAAGTCACTCTGTTACAGGCTGTACCTGATAGCACTTATGTGGATTCCACTTTATACCAGCTCAAGCATGTTCTCTCTTCCTCTCTCCCTCTCTCTTTTTGATTCTCAGTTTCTCTCCCTCATTCTGTCCATCCCTCTCACTCTCATTCTCTCGCTCTACCTCTCTCTCTCTCTCTCGCTCTCTTGCCATCTCTCTCTCTCTCTCTCTCTCTCTCTCTCTCTCTCTCTCTCTCTCTCTCTCGCTCTATCTCTCTCTCTCTCTCTCTCTCTCTCTCTCTCTCTCTCTCTCTCTCTCTCTCTCTCTCTCTCTCTCTCTCTCTCTCTCTCTCTCTCTCTCTCTCTCTCTCTCTGTAATTGGGTCTTAATAAAAAACAAAAACTTTTTGTTTAGTTTTTTTTCATTTGCCACTTACCTGTCACTCCAACATGTTGTTGTTTTCTCAATTTAATTTGCAGCTATGATGATCAAGTTTGAATAAACACACACACACTTGTGGTTATAGAGTCATGCGGATTGTTGAGATAAATGTATGCAAATCTAAATCTGTAATCAACCAGTCTGTTTTATGGGACAATAGATAATTTGAGTTGTATACAGAACAATAGAGTGGGTTGGCAGAATGTCCAATTTCTCCCACATCTGTCCCTACCTTTCATGGTTTGAACCGGCCCGTTTTTGGTCAAATGTGGCAACCAAACAATTTCAATAGCTACAGATAATGGCACATCTGCCATCGAGAATTTCTACACACATTCCAAACAGGACACCACACTGTAATACTACACTGTAGTACTAGCAAAAGTAGTCAAAGTATAGGTTTTTAACGTGTCCATGGTGTACTTTGGTGTAAGACCATTTGGACTTGATACTTTCTATTATTCAGTACACAGCACATTTCAGATGTCATACAATTGATGTTGAATACGTAATTCACAAGTTCCCCCCCGAAGGCTACAGCACAAGTTCAACAAACTTTCTACGTTTATTTTCTAACAGCCAGTGCCTTCAGTTCTTGTGCTCATTTCAACGTCATAGATATTTGACGAAATGTTTGCTTTTCATTAATTCACATCATAAACTTGACACATTTCCTGCTTCTTTGTAAGCACCTCTTTGAAGTGCATTGGCCTCAATTTCTTACATCCCTCGTATATGTGACTGTGGCGGAGTGAAGATCAGTCAGGAACAGATCTGGGTGTGCCTTGACACCCTCGACATACAAAAAATACATACATTATCTTGTAGGCATACACTAGTTCAGTTCTGGCAGACATGCACACGTTTTTTCACATAGAGATATCCAACAAATGAGTACTCACCCACGCTTCCGCTCTTATATACCCTTCAATACAAACACACACACACAAAAACAAACACACACACACACACACACACACACACACACACACACACACACACACACACACACACACACACACACACACACACACACACACACACACACACACACGGATATGCAAATAGTGAATACACCTTTCTCTACTCTAATACATATTCTGTGATTTACCATCTCAGGCTGGCATCCATTGCTAAAAATGGAAAATTCCCATGGGGGCTTCGTCAGTGTCTCTGTGCAACGATATGTCTCCTTTACAGATGCCACGCGATGGGGTCTTGTTGACAGATGAGTTGAGGGAAACTAAAACAACAGTGTTTTTTGCAAAGGGGGGCGGAAGGAGGGTTAGGAGATGTGAAGTGAAGCCGGTCACGGTGGACACGATGGGCGTGTCCACCGCTCTGAGTGGGGAAACGAGAGAGTGTTGCCTTTACCACGCTTCATTACCCGTCAAGGTGGGACAGGAAGTCCGACACACAACACAGACAGAGCCAACCCTTCCTCTCTGTGTGCTGTAGTGGAGTGCATGGAGAACGAGAACATTATGTTTTGAACCGTGGGATGAAAGTGCTCCAGTTATGTTTTCGTCATTCAAGATAACACTTTTTTTTTTTCACATCTGGTGACACTCATGCACGCTTTTATTTCCACGCGTTGGACTATTGTCGCTCCCTATAAACTTATTTTAGTCAGAAATCAATTCACCACCTACATTTAGTCCAGACTACAGCAGTTTGGCTCTTAAACCAAATCCCCAAAACGTGACCATTATAACCCCTTCACTCTTGCACCTGGCTGCCCATTTATTTTAGGATTATCGGAACTTTTAAGGCCAGCCATGGGCTGTCCCCTCCCTATATTTCTGGTCTTCTATCAAGCCTGCATGCAGACCGAGATCCTCTGATTATGCGTCGCTGAGCTATTCCAAACTCCAGCCTGATAACAGAAGGTGCCTTTGATATCAGATCTCTTAGGCTGTGGAAGAATCTGCCTGAGAAGATCAGGCAGAGTCAGTTCCGAGATTTATTTAGCTAATTTGTGAAAGGAATCCTTTGTTGGCTGAGGTTTTGTGTTGAGTGCTATGAAGCAAGTTGTATTTGTATCGAAAAGAAAAGTTATTTGTATTATTATTACTATTGTAGGGGTATCCATATGTTAAGTCATACGCACCCATGGGAGCAAGAGGTCAACCTTGCATTGTGAGTTCAAGGTCATGCCCGTGTCAAGATACAGTGCGCTGTATGTTGACACGTTGTACATTGTAATCTCAGATTACACTTTTTTTATGGGTTGTATTTACGATTGGGGGGAGAGGGGGGGGCAGAGGGCAGGTGCTCATGCTTAGTCCAAGGAAATGTGTGTGTGTATGTGTGTGTGTGTGTGTGTGTGTGTGTGTGTGTGTGTGTGTGTGTGTGTGTGTGTGTGTGTGTGTGTGTGTGTGTGTGTGTGTGTGTGTGTGTGTGTGCGAAGACAAGCGCACACGTCCACATGTCAACCTTCTTTGTCTTGCTTGGGGGTCAGTTGCACATCCCCCCCCCTCCCCCCCCTATGCAGCCAATGGCGAAGCCACTCTTAAATCACCGTCAGCACTCCTTAATCTTCTACTCCACATCTTCATTCCACTCCATTACCATGACTTATCTCTTCATCTGTGGAGGAGGTGAACAGGGAGGTGAACAGTCCTGGGTAGAATCAGCCGGCGGAGTTTGCTTGTTTTTTTTTGTTTTTTTTTTCAGCGGTGGCAGACACTTATTGACAGGGCTTCTCAAGGAAAGGGCCCGAGATTTAGGAGGTGGTCGGCAAGTGGGGCCGGGGCCCCCACTCGTGGCTAATGAACTGCATCCTTCACTATGTATCAGCCGTCCCGCAGCCACTATCTGCCGACAAAAATCGATGCCGTCGTGGTCAAAGACTCAGCGGCGGACTGGCAGAGGAGCGATCACCTCGATATATCTCCCCGCCATTAAGCCTCCCTCCCTGTGTCTTGTGCCTTGGCAGCCAGGAGACGCTGCCACATTTCATGTGGATTTTTTATTTTATTTATTTTTGGAGTGTTCAGTGCTTCTCCTCACTGAATACCTGCTGATTTAACCATAGGACTGGATCCCAGCAGCGAGGAACTGACAACCGACGCATCATTGAGGCTTTTACCACGTAGGGCTTAACTCGGTAGGGGGTGGGGGGGAGTGGGGGGAAGCCGGGAGAGGTAGACGGGCTCCTCTACTTTTTGATCGGTGGGTAAATCCTGTCTGGAAAACTAAAGGTGTTTCACTGTGTTTTTCCTCTCGCTTGACTTCAATCCTGGAAACTGCCATTAAATACCGGTGGTAATTTGTTTCTTTCATACAGCACCTGTCTGCCTGCGGCGGGACTATCAAGGATGTGGTTGGCGATGTCAGTCTGCTCTGTTATAGATGTGGCACTCAGTGGAAAAATTGCAAATGATAGGCTTTTATGACTTTGAGTCCAAGGATACTTGGAACATTATCGTGTGTGTGTGTGTGTGTGTGTGTGTGTGTGTGTGTGTGTGTGTGTGTGTGTGTGTGTGTGTGTTGTGTGTGTGTGTGTGTTGTGTCGTGTGTGTGTGTGTGTGTGTGTGTGTGTGTGTGTTTTGTACCTACTGAAATATACAGCCCTCATGCTTTTATGGCCTGAACAATATTTTTATTCTGATTTTGTCAAACTTCAGGATATATCAACTCTTCTGCTTGTATTGCTTTTGTTTGTCAATTTGTGTGAGTGTATTTCTATTCATTGACTAATTTGTTACCCTTTTGCTTTAAAATGACCTTGAACCCACCTCTTTTAATTGGAGAAAACCACTTTCCAGAAGTACAATATGTGACAATAATTGCTTGTGTTCCGACCCCATCATTAACTGTTGATGTGGATTTGGAAAAGTTATGTTATCTGTCAAAATAGTAAAACCTTGGATCATTCATCTAGTCATCCATTCATACTGTCTTTCTTTAGAAATTAACTTGGTATTGATCCAAGCACGTCATTTGAATCGTTAATTTTTTATAAATAAATGGCCGATTGGTAGACAGTTGCAATGCATTCGGAATGCATTCGGAAATCATCAATCCATTCAAGTAACACGAAATATCTTTACTTTTTAAAAGAAACAATAAAAACAGTCATCACTCCATTTCACTTCCAGCGAAGAACGATAAAAATAACACCACACGAGTGAGCTGGGATGATTTTGTTTGTGCTGTTTGGGAGGAAGTCTTCGCCCCATATTAGGATGTGGAGCCTTTTTCCCTATGCCCTGATGAAATATTTGCGATACATTTGAACCAGATTTGGGATGATTGATGAATTAGATATGCACTGAGTAGATCAACTCAGACTGTTGAGGCAGGCCTGTGACCGTAATATGTTTTATTTCCTTATTTTTCCCTCCCCTTCCACTGCTCCGAGTTTTCTCTCAACATGCCCCGGAGCAAGATTTTACATTTGGGTGTCATCATTTTTCATCATATCTTAAATTCATAAAAGCAAAGCTGCAATTTAGGTTCTTTATTACAAATATATTGAAATAGCCAGTTCATTGACAGTGTTCAGCGTAGCAAAGCAATATTTGATGTGAGGAGACGTTCTCATTTTCCCTCTATAGGAGAAGAGTAGAGTGGCAGAACTATCACATCCTACTGAAATGGGGCCATCCAACCAGCTTGCGTATAACTTTTAAATGTGAATTGTGTATAATTACTCACTCTCTCTCTCTCTACAGGAAAAAAAAAAACGTATCTCTTGGGGCTCTCTCCAACTCAAAATGGAAAGGACTGATAAATCTTTTATCAATAAGGATTATAGGGTTCACCAGCAATATTATCTTTAGAAGTTAGGGTTAGTAATAATAATAATAATAACACATTTTATTTATAACGCACTTTACATCAACTTAATGACCTCAAAGTGCTACTACTATGCACATTAAAAGAAATACAAGATAAAAGACTAACTAGATTAAAAAGAAAAAATAACAGAGAAAAAACAATAATTTAAATAGCAGTTTAGCCAAAGGCTTTTCTAAAAAGATGGGGTATTAGGCCTTTTTTAGAAGAATCCACAGTCGGTGGGGTCCTTAGATGGTCAGGGAAAGCATTCCACAGACTTGGTGCAGCTGAACCGAAGGCGCGATCGCCCATAATTCGGAGCCTTGTCCTCGGAAACTGGAGGAGGTTGGCCTGTCCAGAGCGGAGATGGCGTGACGAGGAATGGGGAGTGATGAGTTCTTTGAGGTATAGCGGGGCAGTGCCATGGAGGCACTGGTGGGAAAGAAGGGAGATCTTCAATTCGATCCTGTACTGGACAGGAAGCCAGTTGTGGGATGTGAGGATGGGTGTGATGTGGTGGTACTTCCCCACCCCCATCAGGATCCTGGCAGCACAGTTCTGGATGTACTGCAGCCGCTGGATGTTCCTACTGGGGATCCTGATGAGGAGTGCATTACAGTAGTCCAGCCTTCAGTAGTACCAAGTTTCTCTTGCACCCCTCGCACAGACAGTGTTTGATTAGCCACAACATTAACATTAGCATGCAGGCGAATGAAGAAGCGCTATACAGAATAATTAATAAAAAATAAAAAAATAAAAAAAAAACCCGGATATGTTATGTTGATCATTTCCGTAGGTTTGGCCTAGATTTAAAAGTTATTTGCAACAATCCCAGTTCAAGCTATCACATTCATACATTCTGTGAATAACTTCATAATTTGCTGTCTCCTAATGACTTATTCACCTGGGGGCCAACTTGGTTAAATGTTCCTCTTTCGGTTCCCTCACCCAGCTTAAACTTAGAACCAAGATGTAAGGGGGGATAAGGCCCAAGAAGGGAAATAATTGCATTTGGAAAAGTCTAATAATGGCTTAGCTGCATTTCCTTGGTCTGATGTCATATCCTCTCTGAGAAAAGAAAGGTCAATTTCTACCATTCTAAAGTAAAACACTTATTTATTTTTATATTTTTCTTCTATTTAGAAATCGTCACAATACTTGGTAGAGTAGGGAATAAAGTGTAGTGTTACACTTATGCTTGTCCTGTTTTAATCCAACAAACATGGCAGTTTAGGGCAACTTGTCACAGTGATTTTGGGGTAAATTGTCTTATGTGACAACTTGTCCCTCTCAGATCGCCCATTTCAGGACCCAGACATTCTAGGCCCCAGGAACAACCTAGCACTTCAAAGCCCCAGCACCAACCCAGCACTTCAAGGCCCAAGCACCAACCCAGCACTTCCAGGGCCCAGCAACAACCCAGTACTTTCAGGCCCCACACCAACCAAGTATTGCCAGGCCCAAGCATCAACCCAGCCCTGTTCATTAGCACCACCTCACCCATGCCCAGCAATGCCACTTCAACCCACCAAAATACTTCAGGACATTTGGCAATACCTAAAAGCTTTTCCAAGAGAAATGTCCGGCCATCAAGAAAACAAGAAAAACTGCTATTGTCACTGACACACAAATGAAGGAGGCCCTTACTGCTGAAGGCAGGCACAGGGTTATAATAATCGATTCCAGAAAAGATGCAGGGGAAACAAATCTAAAACAGCAAAGAAAAAGTATTAAAAAAAGTGCCTGCGGCTTATTTGCGTGGAGCCTTTTGGGAACAGCCGTCCAAGAGAGATTTGGTTCCAGTGTGTGAAAAGCAAACAGTGGTCTCATGAAAAGTGGACCCCTGACAAGGCAATTTATGTATGCCAGAACTGTAATTCTGAGGATGAGTCTGACTAGTGAGGTTGACGGGTCTGACTAGTGAGGTATCTGAACTGAAATAAGACCTGGTTTGAGATTTGTTTGAATGCTGGACATGTTATACTGTATTAAAAAAAATGTTTGAAACTATTTTCCAGTTGTTGTTGTTTTAGGGACTGATTTAACTGCCAGGGTTTAGGATTTATTTTCAATGATTAATCAATCTTTTTTCTGTAGTTTAATTTCATTTTGAATTTGAAGTGAACAAATTGATTCTTGTTTAATTAATGGCAAAATCCAGTGCGACATCCTACCCGACATAGTTTGCCAACTTACCTGCTGATGAGGGAAACGTGTCTCTTTTCAAAAGTCACAATTGAAATGCCTATAACTCTATAAGATATGTAAATTAAATAAACGCAAAATCTGAGACTTTGCTCTTTCGTTTGGTATCCAATTTAGACAAAACCATGTATTGATCCCGAGATATATAAAAAAGTGTGGAAAGTATGACAAGAAGCCCCTGCTCCCTAAATAGTTTTGCAGAAGACTTCTTTCTGCTTTTTTATGTTGTTTAATTGTTATGCGCTGATGTAAAATTAGCTTTTGTCTATATTTTAACATAATCGGTTTGGTATTTGAAATACACTTTGAAGCAGGGGTAATTACTTTTTTGTTTTTCCCTGTCAGTGTGTACAATGGGACTTATCTTACATATACATAACCATGACGCAATCTAAATTTGATAATTATTTATATAATTCTATTTATATATTATAAATATATATTGTGGGCATATATATATATATATATATACGTATATATATATATATACGTATATATATAGTATTCATTAGTGTTTACAGATACTGTACACATTCACAACTCAAGTTTAATGAGGATAGAGTATGTCCCAAAAGGACATTTGAAACACAGTCATTAAAATAAAAATATCAAATTATAACTTTATATGAGATCAGTCCTTTCTGATATTGGCTCATAATCAGCATCTGTCCTCTTTTTCAATTGTGCAACAAACCACAAACATTTCCTTATGGAAAATAGTAAAACGATTTTATTAGTATGATTATAAGATTCAAAGATTTAGTCTTCTTCATTTTGGCATGGAAGCAAACATGACTCGCATGCCAATAAAATATTTGTGCGTCAATAAAATATATTGTGTCAATAAAATTAACGAGTGAAGTGAAAAAGCCAATTTCATTCCGTATACACAGTTAAAAGACACATTTCTTATGACAAGTAAATCAAACTACATGAAAAAAAAAGCCTCTGCTGAGCTTTCTCCACATTAGTAGCATCAGATAGCCAACTCCCAAACCACACTCAAAATCTTAATGTGCAACTATACCTAATTAACAACATTTCCCTCCCGTACTCTGGTAGCTCTTTGGCCTACAACCACTTGGCAACATATGAATCAATTCATTAAAGATTTGCATTGAAGATTCTGCTCCTCCATGGTAGTGAAGGCTCAAATGTCCCATATTATTTTCTTTGTTAGTATTTGAACAGCCTTGAGAAGACTAATAATGGAAGAATGAGCTGGTGGCTTCACATGTCAACATTTGAGTCTCCCGTTATGGAAGACAAGGCCCTTTAATATTATGGCATACACTACAAGGCACAGCAGATGTCAGGAAGCTGGTTCAAATAGGCAATAGCATCAATTGTATTGATATATTTATATGCACATAACAAGCAAACCTGCACATATTAAATCATCAGTTTGCATCATATTGAAGACAAATCTATAAAGGATGCATTGACAAAGCAAAACTCGGATTAATTGGTGCATGCTTCTTTTAGTAGAACATTGTCACCCAATAAGGATTTGACATGTTTAATCGCTGCACTGTTGCTTACTGCAGGCTTGACAGCATTAGCCAACAGTAAACACTAAAACGGAGAGACCAGCCTCAAGCCATTCCAATTCATCCAACCATCATGTCTCACCTAGCCTCATAAGACCATCTTAAGCCTCCACAAAAGTGATAAGACCAGTCAGTACTAGCAGGAGGTAGTTTGGCTCTTGTCAGAAATATACCAAGAGTGATTTTCGATGGGAAGAATATGTTTTGGCTTTACTTTCAATAGAGCAAGAGCGTCATTTCAGTATTTCATCTGATTGGCTTGAGTTATCTTTAATCTTGTAAGGTTGCGCCAATGTGTGGAAATCCACTGCTGGCTGGTTCATATCCACTTAATGCAAACTCAAGTATCTGGAGGATCTCATGAGAATGACCTTCACCATTCAGTGCCTGGAAGTGATATCATATGCAATGTCGTCATTTTGCAGAGATGGAAATATGCATTATGTGTGTGTGTGTGTGTGTGTGTGTGTGTGTGTGTGTGTGTGTGTGTGTGTGTGTGTGTGTGTGTGTGTGTGTGTGTGTGTGTGTGTGTGTGTGTGTGTGTGTGTGTGTGTGTTTGTAGCATGCCACACTGGCAAATGACCTTCTCAAGGGGGGCAATGCCAAGTTACCAGGGCTTGCTGCTGTTAGACTGTGCCTGCGACATGCCACTGTGTCTGCCTTAAAGATGTCTTATGTGACAGAAAGATGGAAGGGCACCTGTCAGAAGATATGATATTATCTGCTCCAACAGGTGTTGATCAGAGCTGACAGCAGCAGAAATCCACCAAGAGGCTCCTCAACACAAATGGATTCATGCCTGTCTACCATTTTGTCAAACACCATATCTGAATCGATGTTGCCAGCGGGCACCCAGGATGGAAATGTCATTCCCCCCCTCCCTTATTTCCTGATTATTTGTATATTCCTCCTCTGTAATGAGTTGTAGAAAAAACAAATAGAGGAAATTTATCCTTAGGCTGTATGTCAACAGTTTTACCATGTTGACTGTTCTCTCCCTCGAAAATAATGTTTCTCTTAAAATAAGAAGTCTGGTCACGTTGATAAAGATGTGTGTGTGTGTGTGTGTGTGTGTGTGTGTGTGTGTGTGTGTGTGTGTGTGTGTGTGTGTGTGTGTGTGTGTGTGTGTGTGTGTGTGTGTGTGTGTGTGTGTGTGTGTTGTGTGTGTGTGTGTGTGTGTGTTTGCATGACACATTAACACACTTAAAAAAAAGCATATCTTTTTCTTTTTACATTATAGCAATGACCATGCTACATGCCAACCAAGTGGCTTTTACAGAGCTCCTCTATAACAAGAACGCAGGGTGGGGATATTGGAACCATGTTACTGTTTGAGCATAATATACAGAGCAGGAGGTGTAACATGCTGCCATGTAGGAGATATGAGTGTGTGTGGTGATGGCTGGCTTAACCTGTGCACATTGATGTCTCATTGGTGTGCAGTCTCACCCTGCCCCAGAGCCCAATCAGTCATGCTGCTAAAACCTGCAGAGATGTTTATTTATGGGGCTTTTATTTTTTAAAACATGGTTCATATGATAAGGTTGACTTAGTGTTACATATTCATGTATTTAAAAAGGGGGCACGAAAAGTTATGTGTTTTTGCTGGATACACGTGGGCAGATAACTCTTTTTGATTTTCAACGAAAGGGAGATAAAAGAAAGAAAGAAAAAAACAACATTTCAAATCAGCAAAGCATTCTGCATTTCTATGACATGGTGAGGATCAACAAAGCATGCGTGTTCTCTAGCATTATTCCTCCAGCCATGGATTCTCTCCCTGTTGACTTATTTGATATGCTTGCCAAGATGCCTTTCCTGTAATTGAAGTAAAAATAAGCTGCTACTACCACACACACACACACACACACACACACACACACACACACACACACACACACACACACACACACACACACACACACACACACACACACACACACACACACACACACAATATTCAATATAACACACGCCTAACATAACACTTGTGCGTACAGACACTCATGTTCACCTCATTTATTCCCATTAGTCTCTTCCTCTGCTGCATAAAGCATCCATTTCCTGTTCGACGTTTTTCTCATTACAAGGGGAATGGAAAAGACGATGGTGCAGGATGGGTGTTTGCTCTTGTTCCTCCTTCTCTTCCTGGCCTGCTGAGTTCATGAGACTAAGGGGGTACGCTTGGAATCCACGCACACTCTTCTTTGTTCTAGATGACTGTCTTTAGAAAGTCGGTGCAAGCCACCCCCCCACCCCCACACACACCACACAACACACACACACACACACACACACACACACACACACACACACACACACACACACACACACACACACACACACACACACACACACACACACACACACACACACACACACACAAACACACACACACAAACACATTGGCTTCTATGTTATGGTGGCTCTTTATGTAATCAATCAAAGAATTACATTATGCTTTACAGGACACGACGCATCTTAATGTGTAACGTGGAACGGGCTCTGCCAAAGGAAGGAATGGCCAAGTGTGATATGTGCTATCTGATTGTTCTGATAATTGTTATGATAATTAGGATATGTTGTGATGAAAAGGTCTGATTACAATAATAATAATATGTATTTATATTGCACTTTTCTAAGGTGACAAAGTGTTTAACAGGCCAAATCAACAGAACATAATGCCATAACAAAATGATAAAAAATCGGGGAAACAGTGTAATAAAAATAATAAGAAGTTAAATAAAGTACAAAAACATCTGTCGCACATGGATGTCAAATCTTACATATTGCTGGTCTCTGATGGTTATCAAATTTAACATGTTATTTATTTGTAGATACCTTCCATTGGAGGCCAAACAAATTTGCGACCATCCTTATCATGTGTCCTTATATTGTGTTTTGCTATACTGATCAATCTGGACCTTGTCCTGGTCGTCCACATATATTTCAGTGGGCTGGAGTACTTGTCTTGACAGACAAACTCCTTCAGCCAGCTTCGCTGTTCGTTGTTCAGTGGACATAAGGGATATAGACCAACGGTAAAGAGCAGAGAAACTACGCTTTTGTTTTATAGTTGTTATTTAGTCTATTTCTACAATATCTGCACTTGGCTAAGGCTGTATCTAATTTACTAATGTTAACGTTAAAGCTTGTTGCTTCAGGAGGCGCCATTACTGTAATTTACATCATCAATCCCATTGGCTTTTCTGGAAATCGATGTGGGCGACTAGAGTTCCAGACGGATCTGTATATCTCATCTCATCTCATCGTCATCCGCTTATCCGGGGTCGGGTCGCGGGGGCAGCAGCTCAAGCCGGGGGCCCCAGACTTCCCTTTCCCGAGCCACATTGACCAGCTCTGTCGGGCGATCCGAGGCGCTCCCAGGCCAGTTTTGAGATATAATTTCTCCACCTAGTCCTGGGTCTTCCCCGAGGTCTCCTCCCCACTGGTCATGCCTGGAATACCTCCCAAGGGAGGCGCCCAGTGGGCATCCTTACCAGATGCCCGAACCACCTCAACTGACTCCTTCCTAAGCAAAGGAGCAGCGGCTCTAATCCAAGCTCCTCACGGAAGACTGAACTTCTCACCCTATCCCTATGGTAGAAGCCAGCCACCCTCCTGAGAAAACTCATCTCGGCCACTTGTACCTGTGATCTCGTCCTTTCGGTCATCACCCATCCCTCATGACCATAGGTGAGGATAGGAACGAAGATTGATCGATAGATCAAGAGCTTTGCCTTGCGGCTCAGCTCTCTTTGCGTCAACGGTGCGGTAAAGCGAACGCAATACCGCCCCCGCTGCTCCGATTCTCCGGTCAATCTCACGCTCCATCGTACCCTCACTCGTGAACAAGACCCCGAGGTATTTGAACTACTTCACTTAGGCTGACTCATTTCCTACCCGGAGTAGGCAAACCACCGGTTTCCTGCTAAGAGTCATGGCCTCAGATTTAGAGGTGCTGATCCTCATCCCAGCCGCTTCACACTCGGCCGCCATCCGATCCAGTGAGTGCTGAAGGTCACAGTCCGATGATGCCATCAGGACCACATCATCTGCAAAGGGCAGTGATGAGATCCTCAGACCACCGAACTGCAACCCCTCCCCATGACGACTACGCCTCAATATCCTGTCCATGAATATCACAAACAGGATTGGTGACAAAGCGCAGCCCTGGCGGAGGCCAAAACCCACCGGGAACGAGACTGACATGCCATGAACCCGGACACAGCTCTCGCTTTGGGAGTACAAAGAATGGATGGCCCTGAGAAGAGACCCCCCCACCCCATCCTCCCGCAGCACCTCCCACAATTTCTCCCGGGGGACCCGGTCATATGCCTTCTCCTGATCCACAAAACACATGTAGACCGGATGGGCATACTTCCAGGCCCCCTCCAGGATCCTTGCGAGAGTGAAGAGCTGGTCCGTAGTTTCACGTCTGAGGCGGAAACCGAATTGTTCCTCTTAGATCTGAGGTTCAAAAATTGGCTGAACCCTCTTTTCCAGCACTTTGTAGAAGACTTTACCAGGGAGGCTGAGAAGTGTGATACCCAGGTTATTGGCACACACTCTCTGGTTCCCCTTTTTGAACAGGGGGACCACTACCCAGTTTGCCACTCCTTTGGCACTGTATCCGACTCCCACGCAATGTTGATAGGCGTGTCAACCATGACAGCCCCTCAACACCCAGAGCTTTTAGCATTTCTGGCTGGATCTCATCAATTCCTGGGGCTTTGCCAATGCGGAGATGTTTAACTACCTCAGTGACTTCCATCAGGGAAATTGACGACGAACCACCATCAACCTGGAGCTCTGCCTCCATCATAGAGGGCGTGTTAGTCGGATTCAGGAGTTCCTAAAAGTGTTCCTTCCAACGTTGGACTACCTCCTCAGTTGAGGTCAACAGAGTTCCATCCTTACTGTACACAGCTTGGATGGTTCCCCGTTTCCCCCTCCTGAGGTGCCGGATGGTCTCCCAGAAACACTTTGGTGCCGACCGAAAGTCCTCCATGGCCTCTCCGTACTTGTCCCACACCCGCTGCTTAGCCTCCGCACGGCAGCGGCTTCAGCCCTTCGAGCCCATCAGTACCCTGCAATTGCGTCAGGAGCCCTCCGGGATAACATATCCCGAAAGGCCTCCTTCTTCAGTCGGACGGATTCCCTGACCACCGGTGTCCACCACGGTGTCCGAGGGTTACCGCCCCTTGAGGAACCTAAGACCCTGAGGCCACAACTCACCGCCGCAGCTTCAGCAATGGAGGCTTCAAAACACCGCCCACTCCGGCTCAATGCCCCCAACCTCCACAGGAATGCTAGAAAAGCTCCGCCGGAGGTGTGAGTTGAAGATCCCTAGGACAGGGGCCTCCTCCAGGCGTTCCCAATTCACCCGCACTACCCGTTTGGGCTTACCAGGTCTGTCCAGAATCTTCCCCCATTCCCTGATCCAACTCACCACCAGATGGTGGTCGGTTGACAGTTCCACCCCTCTCTTCACTGAGTGTCCAAAACATGCCACCTCAGTTCAGATGACACGATCACAAAATCGATTATCGATCTGCGGCCTAGGGTACTCTGGTAGCATGTACACTTATGAGCACCCTTATATTCGAACATGGTGTTTGTTTTGGCCAATCCATGACTAGCACAAAAGTCCAGTAACAAATGACCACTCGGGTTTAGATCAGGGAGGCCGTTCCTCCCCACCACGCCTCTCCAGGTGTCTCCATCGTTGCCCACATGGGATTTGAGTCTCCCAGTAGAACTATGGAGTCCCCTACTGGAGCCCCATACAGGACTCCATTCAGGGTCTCCAAGAAGACCGAGTACTATGAACTGCTGTTCGGTGCATATGCACAAACAACAGTCAGAGTTTCCCCCCCCACTTCCCTTAGGCGTAGGGAGGCGATCCTCTCGTCCACCGGGGTAAACTCCAACACCGCGGCGCTCAGCTGGGGATTTATGAGTATCCCCACATCCGCCCGGCGCCTCACGCCTCTGGCAACTCCAGGGAGGAATAGAGTCCAACTCCTATCCAGGAGTACGGTACCAGAGCTGATACTGTGCGTAGAGGTAAGCCCCACCAGATCTAACTGGAAGCGCTCCACCTCCCTCACAAGCTCCGGTTCCTTTTCCCACTGAGGTGACTTTCCACATCCCCAGAGCCAGCTTCTGCCACTCAGGTCTGGTCCGTCGGGACCCCTGACTTTCACCGCCACCCATGTGGCAGTGCACCCGACCCCAGCGGGTCCTCCTGCAGGTGGTGGGCCCACAGGACGAAGAGGGGGGGGGTGGCCACATAGCTTGTTTGGGCTGTGCCCGGCCGGGCTCCGTGGCAAACCCGGTTACCAGGTGCTCGCCAACGGGCCCTCTGTCTGGGCCTGGCTCCAGACGGGGGCCCCGGGCTTCCTCTGGGCAGGGTCTCTCCTCCTCTTGATTGTTTTTCCATGGGGTCTTGGTGAACCATTCTTAGTCTGGCCCCTCACCTGAGACCACTTTGGTTCACAGGGACACGCAAACCTCTCCACCACGATAAGGTGACGGTTCCAGGAGAGGGGATCTGTATAGCGAAACCAAAAGTGAGGTTGAATGATCAGGATGGTCTCAAGGTTATATTCAAATGGAGTACACAACTTTTATTCCAAATTGCTACCCACTCACCGAGTTTCCTTCAGTGTTGTTCTGAAGGATTTGTGGGAACACTTTATATTGGCGTATCTTTGAATGTGTTGGTCAAAGGAACGACAAAAACACATTCAACACTTTTTTTCCTGTCAATTTTGTCAATCAGCAAGGTTGCACTTCATAATTGTTGTTCCGGAATTCATCTAGTTATTTTCAGACCAATTATTTATGCATTAAGTCCAGCATGCCCAGATGTCGGTGCAGTTGACACAATCATATATCGTTTATATTAGTCGATAAGCTTTGATTAGTTATTATGCCAAAGTCGATTATGTGGCATCTTGAATAGATTTTTTTTTAAACCCAGAATGTTTTATCTTTTGAACTCTGAGTGAAGGGTATCCTCAATGTTAGTGTTTGTGTGTGGGGGGGGGAGGGGGGTGGGAGTGTGTATGTGTGTGTTTGTGTGTGTGAGCGAGATAGAGAGAAAGCATAATTGTGTATGTCTGACTTAATTTTTGCGTTAATGTTTTAGAATTGGATTCTACTAGTGGAGTGTGTGTGTATGTATTTCTATGAGGGGGGGGGGGGGGGTAGAGAGAAAGCGTAATTGTGTATGTCTGACTTCAATTGTGTATTCATGTTTTCAAGTTGGCTAGTGTGGTGGATGTGTGTGTGTGTGGTGTGTGTGTGTGTGTGTGTGTGGTGTGTGGTGTGTGTGTGTGTGTGTGTGTGTGTGTGTGTGTGTGTGTGTGTGTGTGTGTGTGTGTGTGTGTGTTTGTTCCATTGCTTGCACTGTAGCTGTCAAAGCCAGCTGCTCTTCTAGGTAGGCCCTTTCATTAGTTGGCTCTTAAGTCTCTACTAAATCCCTTTCCTAAATCTGAAGGAATGGGACTTTAGAGCTGTTCAAATTTGGAAATTGGCATGGTTCTTGCAAAACTCCTGGTGGGAAGAAGCAACCCATCTGTCTGTGTGTGTGTGTGTGTGTGTGTGTGTGTGTGTGTGTGTGTGTGTGTGTGTGTGTGTGTGTGTGTGTGTGTGTGTGTGTGTGTGTGTGTGCGCGTGTGCACGCGTCTCTGTGTGTGTGTGTGTGTGTGTGTGTGTGTACACTTATGTGTGTGTGCTTGTGTGTGTTTGTATCTGTAACAGGAGTAAGGATAAGCAGAAGCAGAAAGCCTCAGGTGACAGTAAAAAAAAAAGATGCGTCTCATGTTGAAAGGAACGTATCAGTGTGACTAGGGCTCTTTGCTTCAGGGTATGCAAATGTTTGATTGCTTGGCTGCTGTGGCTACATGGATATTTAAATAAAATGTCAACGTCATGTACTGTGATCCTGAAACCATTTTTCAAAAACCAAACGTGTTTATTTGAAAGCCTAATCATCTGTTCCCCTGCAGACATTTTCTCATCGGTAAAAAATGATTTGACTGTACATATATAAAAGGCCATCGACTAGATCAGGTCATTATCTAAACTCAACAAAGTACTGTTAATTTTTTTTCATTCACAAACTAAAATGCGGTCCAAAGTCTAAATGCTTCCATTCCATAATACCTGAACCCGGAGATATTATGTAATGTTTTTAGAGATTTCAGACCGATCAGAAACTTTCAATGCAATAAGGTTTTTCCTTAACTTATTCTTTTTAAATTGAATACTCCTCCTTGCCTGCGGTGCAGACCCCCATATCAACTTTCCTCGCTCTAATCTTTTGATGCAGGGCGGTTTTGCATTCATTCTCGAATGACATTATGTGAGTACTGAACACTTTGTGGATTTATCTACGTCTGGCCCACGCATTTCTTGGCTTCTAATTTTCTGATAACAGCTCAACACGAATCTTCCCCTGAAAAACACAACTTGAAAGTTGAATGTGCAATTACAGCAAAATGAAAAGTCTGGAGATGTAACATGACTACAATGGATGCCACACAATGTTACAGGGATTTATTCTTTTTTGGTCCAAATATTATTTCATGTCACAGAATTCTGATAATGTAGGCAATAGATGTTTGGTTGATTCTTTGAATTATGAATCCCCAAACTAGCAAACACACACTCATTCGGGATATCCTCAGAACTTAGTGTGTTGGACTAATCCCTGCCCTACCAACATCTTATCTTGGGATACAGTCTGTTTCCAATGGCGGCCAAAAACCCAATCAGATTTACCCTGACTTGGGGGTTAAATTACTCACTTTACCCCCAAAAAACAACTAATCTCTAAAATCATAATCTGTGTGAGAGAACACGTGGTCTGTACTCCCCGATGTCGGACATAGATCACAATTTAGATGCAAAGAAAATATATACAGTGCATTCCATGATAGGTAATCC
>OLKM01000162.1:397238-482088 GCA_900291075.1 Melanogrammus aeglefinus
TTTCATCTCCCTGTGTGTGAAGACAGAATATATAAATTTTGCAAAAAAGAGTGTATAACATTCCTTCTGTCTGTCGCGCCGAAGAAGTCTGTGACTCGAAGCACATGTGTGTGTTTTTTCCGCAAACCTGTTGAAATGGGTAGTTCATAAACGTCTGCTTGAATTGCTATCATTGATTCATGTTCCATGTGCTAATATAGGGAAATGCAAATCTTGCTGAAAGAAGAACGCTGGTTCAAATTACGATTTACAATATAGTTAAGTGTGTGTCTTGCTTTGTGCATACTGTATATGTATCTTTAAGATCTTTATATGTCTATGATACAAAATTATCTGTATACTGTTATAGAACTTGAACGGACTTTATATCCCGAGGTAATGGCTGGATGAGTTATATAAAATGACTATTACAATATCGTGAAATACATTGAAAAATCCTCAATCAAGAACCCTCCCAACAACCTCATAACACACACATACAATGACACAGGGATTTGTATGTTTGTATGAAATCATCCTGTTATTTCAACCACTGCGCCATCACAATCAACATCAAAATGATTTCAACACCGTGCTTAGGCAGATACTAAACTTCCAAAATGTAACATATTCTCATCATCAAACAGAAAAGATCAGTTAAGTCTTAATTCGTCTGCAATATACCAGCCACACATACACATTGACTAGCAGCTTGTGCTAGCTCGCCGCCTTATAATATGTCAATAGATTGACTCTGGCTAAGTGTTTTTCTGATCAATTCACCTGCACACTCTTTGAGTAGATTCGGAATAAAAATCTGTTATTTGAAGCACTTAGATGATCCCTCCAATCGCTTCTTCTTTATCGCCTGTAACCTCCTTTCCTTTCTCTCTACCTCAAGGAAGCCACAACAAGTCAACTAAGAACAAACTTGCTGTGTTCTATTCTGACGTGCTTAGGCATACCAGAAGATGTGGGGCCCTCATATACCCCCCTAACATTCGAAAATGGACTTGAACCTGCAAGCTTTATTAAGATAAACGCATTCCCACTCCCAGGAGTCCTTGCTCCATTCTACGTCAATTCAAGAACAACACGACATAAAGTCAACGTGTGTAATTTTTATCAAGCCAAGAAAGTTCGTAACACCTGAAATGTAGAAGTTAAATGAAAGTAAAAAAAAAAACTGAAAAAAAACTATGATATGCCTATAGAGGTAAAGCAAGTGGCATAAATAGGGTGGAATATATATTGTAAATTCGGTGATTTAGTCTGAAGGATATTATTGCTGCAGGGCCGGCTGCAGACGTCTCAAGCCGCTCCTATAATGGTGGGGTCCAACTACTTTGCAGGCCGTACATTACAATTTGGCCGTCCACTGAACCTCACTGGGCCGCCTGACGGGTAAATCTCCCATCGTCCCCGACGGCCACCCGCCTCGATGTAACGAATGCTTGGCAATGAACTCTATACCGTTGAAACCTGTCTTAGTTTCCTTTCAAATGGTACCCTCAATTGTAAACGAACATACATTGGAGTTAGCAACCAGTCGCTGATTTAAGTTGCGCCCATGAAAAATTTGCAAATCTTTCTGCATTGCAAACAGTATTTTTTCGGGCTATTGCAACTTGTTTTTGAAGCTTCTTGGACCCCCAGAGTGCTGCCAACAAGGCTCTGTATGCAACTGATAGACACACCTGAGATGGGCACTACTACGGAAGTACAGCATCAGTCAGTAAGTGCCGCTCCAAAAAGTTGCAGCCGCTTGACCTGATCCGGAAGGCCCTGCATAGGGCTCAATAAGCTGTTCCACAAAGCCAAGTTCTGCATAATTGGAGTGATCCTAGACCTCTCCAAACGAAGCCAAGTCCATAGACGGGGGATGTCCCAAAAGACTACACCCAAGAACATTGCAATCACCCTGCAGCACTGCAGGCTATCTAAGTAGGCATCTCTCCAGATGCCAGCAAGTTTGTCAGACGAAGCGTGCTTGGCTCTCTCCCAAGAACAATCTGGAACGACTAACCAGCCAATCTCAGCTCTCATAGGCTGCAGCAGCGTCCTGCAGACTGCCCGCTTCACCGTCAGCGCCGTTTGCACTGTCGGCACACGCACGAAACCTGAAATGTGGAGGAACGTAGTCAGGTGATGAGTCCAGATCGCCACGCAGTTGATCGTTAGGGCAAAAGTGGGAGAAGACGCGGAGAACTATGCGATGTGCACTAAAATAACAAGCTTGTGGAGGCAGTGATGGTTTGGTGGCAATCTCCCTCGACTGGATAAAACAAAGGCTGTCATCATTGGAGCAATCTCAATGCATGAGACATATAAGATGAGATTCACACAGTGGCATTCCCATATCGTCCACAGTTCTGACCTTGACTCCTATCCTCCCAAGATGACAACACTCGCCCCCACAGGGCAGGGTTATCTCACACTACCTCAGAAATGTGGAGTGGAGAGGATGGAATGCCCTGCAGCAGTCTGGACCTCAACCCCAATTGAAACACTTGTGGATACTGCAAGCTGTTCTTGCAGAGTAGTGACAACACACAACCACGTTGACCTGACTTGCGAACACAAATGCTGGTTTGAAGAATGGGATGCCATCCACAGCAAGTGTTTGACCCGGCTGGTGACCACATGGAGAGGGAGGTGCAAGCTGTTGTGCTGGTATTGTTTCTTCCACACGCTACTGAGGCTCCTGTTTGTGAAATGAATAAAATGTTAAATTGCCAAAATGTCTTGTTTCTTCAAACTTCAATCATCTAATCCACCAAACACTGCGTCAATGGCAGAATAATCTGTTTGGCATTGGCAGAGAAGATTTGGCAATTTTTTAATCGCCGCAACCCACATACACAGCTCTGCTGCTCATCACACAAGTGTATGTTCCTTACAAATGGGGCACCATTTGAAAGGGAACTATACAGGCTTTCCAACGGTATAAGATTCATTGCCAAAAAGCACAGAGAAATAATCAACCAAACACAAATGTCCTTACTTTTTTTGCTAAGTTTATGTAACCGTTTTAACTCCAGTTTCCTTTAGAAGAAAAATAACTGTATGACTGTGAGTGATGGCTGTTTACAACTGCTAAATCCTTTGTTCTGGATCTTAACTGTATCACTCTGAGTTATAAAAGACCAATCTTCTCGTCCATGTATAAACTCACCAACCATGAATTATCCAAAAAGAAAAACATGTTTGAAATGTTTCGTCCTTCACATGCATGTGAGCGAACACAAGCCACAAATTACTTATGAATTTTTTATACATTTATATATATATATAATATATATATCATATATATATACTATATATATAATATATATTATATATTATATTACTTATAATATATATATATATAATATATATATATCATGTTTGTACAATAATGTGTCAAGAAGTCCCTTTTTGCAGAGATCACTCTGCCCCCTCTTCTGCACTAGAGCATTTTAATCACTGGTAAACATGGGCTGAGCAATGGGGAAATAATGAAGATTAAGTCAGGGAGAAATTAAGTAGGATTTGAATTTAGCTGCCGACACTCCTATATTATGTGGACAAAGACAATTAATTATTACAATATAAAAATGCCTAGAAGCCTGCTAAACACTTTATCTTTGTTGCCTGCACCATATCTATCTTCCCATTTTACTACAGCAGTTTATACCAAATGCGCCAGGAGTGCTTATGCCTTATTGCCTTGCTAATGAACAGGATGCTATACGCCAACCACCATCAGCTTCTCATATATAAGTGATACATGTAGGTGAGTGTTTTTGTGTATATGTACATTGGTTGAACATAGCTTGGTAGCTTGCACGCTCTCTCTCTCTCTCTCTCTCTCTCTCTCTCTCTCTCTCTCTCTCTCTCTCTCTCTCTCTCTCTCTCTCTCTCTCTCTCTCTCTCTCTCTCTCTCTCTCTGAGATACTAACACCAAGATATTAAAAAACACATAAAATAAAGCATCAAAAACACAATCTTATTAAAAAAAGACTGTGTTACAAGTCTGTGCCTTACCGGTAGGTCTAGTGGTGTAGTTAATCTGATACTCAGGTATACGCCGAAAGCTCCAGCATTTTCGTGTGCCCACTTAGAGATGCACAATAACACGTATCAATTTCGATAGCAACAGAACTTCTGTTTATTTTATGAATGAAAGTATGACAGTCTCTGTCAGAGTCGCAACAGATTTATAATAGCCACAAACCCTCGAGGCTTCCGTCTATGGCCCTTGCCCGTGACCTAGACCTGACGTCAGCCGTCACCGAGACGACAGCGATATCAACTCAGTTGGCGCCTCAGTGATGTCCAACCGCTTGACTGTAAATATGATGCGGAAGCAACAAACTTCCCTTAATAAAACAAGCCTGCTGCTGCCTCGGACAATACTCCAGCAGTCACTAGGACGTTTGATGAAGAAGGAACGACAGCGGTGCCTGATGCCAGCAGTGTGTCGGCTGAACTAAGTATGAGCGTGAGACGTCCTAGAACAGTTGCTGATATGTTTTATTTATTTAAATGTATTATTTAAAGGTTGGGTATGGAATTTTTGCAAAATTACTTGAAATCATTACCATAACCCACTTACAGGTCAGCCACTGAGTTAGAAGTAGGCCTACTGACATGAAAATTAAAAAACTCAGTCATCTGTGGAATGGGCAGGGCTCGAAAAACTCCAGCCAATGATTTCCAGAACCACCTTCCCCTTCCCCCACTCCCCGCAGGGGAGGAGGGGGGGGAGTGCTCATGACCCAAAGCTCGTGACCCAGAGCAAGCTTCTGTTTGTTGTTATCCTGCGGTAGCTACTGGAGCTAGCTAACAAGCTAATGGCTCGCTCTCGCGCATCTGTGCTCGCGTCCGTGCATGATTGCGCGTCCATGTACTTGGAATGGGTGTAGTCAGAGTTAGCGTTGAAGAAGAGGGGGTAGGAACAAATGAGTTGTGTATTTTCTGCTGGCTTTTCGCAAATCCCATACCCAACCTTTAAGAATTGTTCAAAGAGACCCTAGGTTACATTTTCGCCAGACTTACACTTTGAGCTAGTACTGTCTTTTCTTTAGCGGGATGTAATGTGGAGGAAATGTGCCACACACCATAGCAAACATTGTTGTCTTTGAGCGTTAAAATGAGTGATGTTGTACATGCAATGTATGCAATGTGCACACACACTGTTATACTTTAGCGTGCCCAGGGACTAGTGTTTGGCAATTTCCAGCATGTCTGTTATAAGAAAGGAGGCATATGGGGTGAGATTCTCTGTTGTAGCATTCTAATTGTTTTCTTGTCGTTTGCTACATTGGTTTGTAGTGCGTTGCAGACAATGTCCACAGTCAGGGATAACAAACACTTTATTGCGTGCCTACGAATGAGCGACTACGGGGCCTGGTCTCAGGAGAAGCCTTACCATCGGTCGGATATTTCTACAGTGCTGCCGGGAAGAGGTAGGGAGGACCCCGCTGTTGGACTGCAACGACGGAAGTAACAGTGGGGCCTTTTCCCCGATCACACAACCAGCGCATAAAGATGGCCCCAACAGAGCGGCATTCAATTTGCGTCAAGAGTCCCCAATGCAGCTCCAAGGGCAGTGCCATCTCCCACCTCCAACCCCAAACACCTCTGGGACTTTGTGCCAGACTCAAGTGTTGCTGAGGACAGCTAACACCTTGAGTGCAGGTAGAAAAAGCGTCCCGAGGAGGTAGTGCACTGCATTCCCAGCATGCCCGGGTGAGAGAGGGGCGATGTGGGGTGAGAGACCTAAGCACGGATCTACAATATGGGCAATCTGGGCTCCTGTCCAGGGGACATGCAAGCGAAAGCGCCCGCTTATAACATCATTGAACATTTGTATTTGTCAGATGTAGGACGAAACTACAAAAAGGGGGTGGGGGGGGGGGGGGTGGAGGTTATGAACGTTTGTGAAGGTAATGTTCTTTTTTTGACATAAAGAGCCTTTTAGCATATTTCAACAGAGGGACACCGGCGATGAGGTTTGTGTGTGTGTGGAGCTTTATCAGGGCAGTGGTTGATTTGGATGAACGGTCTGAGAGGGGGTTAAGCATGCCGTACACTTATAATGTCACGTTGTGTGACGTATTTCATATAGAACATCTTTCATTATTATGCTCACACAGTATTAAATAAATTATGAAAAAATTATGGTAAATTATGGTTTCTCACCTTGGCGATGACGCAACACTATCCTGCCTAGAAATTGTAAAAGGGGGTCACTTGAACTCTTAGCTTCTTTCAGCCATGATCAATATTCATTCAAGTAACTTACTTGGAAAAGCTATCGCTTGAACTCTTCCTTAACTTTATTTGCTGCAGCTAGATAGTGTCCTTGACAACAAAACAACAAAGCACACATAATTCCTCTCAATGAGTGAACAGTTCTTTCCTGCAAACGGCATATAATGTAAAAGTGATTTGTGAAAAGTGAAATTGAATTCCAAGCAGAGCTGTGCAATGAAAAAAGACTGGACAATGCCAATGACGTTGTCAATCGCGTCACTCCAACAGGGCAATCTCAACGGAAGTGTTCAGAGGCTGCATAGTTCCCGACCTGGGACATTACACTAAAAGCAAAGTCGTGTTGTGTTATTTCAAGTCAAACTGCTTAACCCCATAGATATAAATTTTATAATTTCCTCTGACATACATGGCGTAGAACCACTGGCAATAACTGGGAGAGGGGAGGAAAGGTGACCTCTGTGAATCACATGCATATGACTCGCCATTGTCGGCACTAAGCGGCGATAATGGTATGCACACTTTAATTCTTCATCATGCCTAGAGGTAGTGGGGAATACATTGAATACATTTCATGGTGGTAATGGGAATGCCGGAAAAAAACGTTTGGAGGACAAGCAGTGTGTGCCCTCGAAAAAAGGGCACTCCAGACGACAAATCCGATAGAATTGTATGAGATTACAGAGTCACTATTGAAACGACAGCCCTGGGCAACGCTGTGTTGCTTTTGAACAAAGCCTGCAAGCTTGTTGGGATTGAAACACTTAGCTGCTTAATTTATACTGACGGGATCTGACAGCCACCAGGGCACTATTCATTAGCGGGGGTTAACAAACTACATTATGTTATGTATGTGGATGCTGGCATGCATCCTTTGTGTTATAAGGATGGGTTATGATGGGGATTCAGCTCAGTGTAAGGACATTGCCTCTGAACATTGTTTTAGTTCTCACATCTTGTCTATGGAAAGGGCATCTGAAAGTGGAATAAGTTATTTAGCAAAATCCCAAATTGGGTTCTGCCTCATGACAACAAGGCCTTGTGGGTGTACACCTAGTGGTTGTAGAGTATGCAAGAACCAAGCATGTTTAGATGATTCCATAAATATATAGATATTTAAATCTAGATTCTGAATTTTCTAAATTGCTTCTCTTTTCGATGCTTTCAAAGTAAGTGTTCCCTTGATAAATCTATGTTTGGCCAACATATCAACCCATTGAAAGAGATCTGGATGGATAAAGGCTTTAAGGACATATACAAAGGGTGTTCAAGGGTTTTTAAGAAAGCAACACAATTCAATGCTGAACTTCAGAGGAGGAGGTTAAGCTCATAATTTAATCCTTCTCTCTGGAAAAAGTACGCACACAGGGCAGACAACTCACAAAACGCAAAAGGAAACGGTTGTCCCTTTATTCTTGAGTGAGGTAAGAGTGATCTTGGTAGGATGGGCGGGGGTGTTTTGCTAATCCATTTAGCTGCTGAATAGTCCCACAATGTCTGGCTGCATACTCAAGACAGAATTTATTGGATTTCAGAAAATGTTGACTTGATTGGAAGGGTTTCTCCCAATTCAACCTGAAGGAGAGGGTTTTTGCGTTCTTAAAGTGGGACTTCGATGAAGCACCTTGATGAGCTTTTATCAGCCCCTTCGTGAGATTTCAGACGGCTACTGGGAACGCAATGTTGTTTTGCATGTTTTTTCGGAAAAACGTAATATCTAAATGTTTTATTATAAAATAGCATTGGTCTGAAAAAGGTCTATATTTCTTTAAAAAAACAAAAAGAGGGTTAACAAAAATTATATGAGGGTGTAGTGGTGGTATCATAGCACTGGATAGATTGTTTTTCCAACACACTTTCTGAAACATGTTTTGGGAACTCAGTCAACACAACTCAGCAGCCCCATCGCCCACCAAGGTTTTCGCCTACATCTAAATGTCGTTTTTGCGCATTGGTGATTTGTAGCTTGTAAAATCAGAAATTGTTCTGTGGGCTTTAATTGCAGCAGGCGTGCCCACAGATGGTGTGGTCACAGGCAGTGTTCACCTCTCTTTCACCCTCCTCGTTACACCCGCTGGGAGACCAGTTTAGATCTGCGCTGGTACTTCATATGGCCTCGCCCTGGTACAAGAAATGTTCTTCTGTTCCACACTAAACATCGGATTCTTTCCGTAAGGTCCCTTGATGCTTGCTTGGTCAACCAAACAAAGCCATATTGAAAAGCAGCTAGTTTTTTCTCTTATCCTATTATTTTCAAAATAATTGTTTGTGTAGTGTATAGAAATAAAACAGCACAACCGTTTATTGTGTGGTATCAAGCGTTGTACCAGGTGGGACGTTTTGATTGAATGCTTTATCTGATTTGTCTGCTTCATCCACATATAAATGATCCATGCTTTTTATATCCAATTGAAACTGTTTGGTTGTCAGCCAATCACAGTCTTCTACTTCTCATACCCGGGTGGGTCGATATTCCTTTAATATCCTAAAAGCATAATGTTGTTGGTGAAGCCATACTATTTAGATTCATTGTTTTTTTGTTTCACCTAATGACTCAATGTATGATTTATTTTCTGATGAACTTGTAATGTTAACACTTACTTTACTGTTTCAAATATATACATCTAACACTTTGCCACCAAGGGAAAGTCAACTGTTAATATCAAGTGGGATTATGAACATAAAAATGACACCTATCCTATTTCCATCGCCCCTGTCCATCTGCTGCATGTATTGAGCTAAGGATCTAAAAAAGTTGATTTTGCATTATTATATAAAGGCTTCATATTTCTCTTGACTAATCATGTGGCTGGAGGCTGGTATGGGTAAGCGTTTAATTGGACAACACAAACTCGGTCGGAGTAGCAAACTGTGAAAAAGTGTCTAAAGGTTTCAAATAATAACTGCTGGGCACTGTAGAAATACACAGAATTGAATCCTCTTCTGAAAGCCTCATCAAGTACTATGATACCTTGGTAGAATATCTCCGTAACGAAACAGGAAATGAGGCGGAACTCAACCCCTTGCAGTATTTGGTTTCTGGCCCAGGCTCTTTGTCGTCACCCCCCAAAGTTCTGCTAACACCCCAGCAAGACTGGAGGACCCCCCCCCCCACACACACACACACACGCAGACACACACACGCACACGCACACACACACACAGACACACACACACACACACAGATCATGTAGATCTCCTGAAATCCGTAAGAAAGAAGGAGCCTTAACAACAAACCTCACCAAATGTAATCTTCAAGAAGACCTTCACGTTAGACCAAAACAACAAGGAGTGGATAATTGATAAATGACAAGCAAATGGAAATTGAGGGTATAAAACATGAGGTAAAGGGGTGTCTGGGTAATAAATCAACGTAAACTGGATAGCCAGAACTTTTATTTCTCTTTCCTCTGCAGGGAATTACGGTTCCCTGCAAAATTCTTGCAAACAAAACGTGTGTAGGCCTACTTGGCTGCTCTCTTTCCCCAACTGGTACACAAGTTGTGTGTCTTACCGTGTGAGCCCAGGGGCGGAAGAACAGATCGGGGTAGACAGACATTTCTTGCCGTCATAAGAGTCATACTCTGTCTGCATCCCTCTCTCACTCTCTGTCCCTGTATCCGTTTCTCTCTCCGCACAACGCACTTGTTGTTGCGGCCAGGCGCTATTCACAGCCAGGGGTCTATTATGAAGGGTTTTGGCGTGTGTGTGTCTGTGTGCGTGTGCGTGTGTGCGTGTTTGTGGTGGGGGGAAATTTGCTGGCAGTGATTCATTTCAAGAAAGAGGAAAAGAAAGTGGGTTTCATGTTTGTTGACAGCCGCTAGCCAATCAACACATTTTAATCATCCCGCGTCACGTTGTGTGTGTGTGTGTGTGTGTGTGTGTGCACGTGTTACGAGGGGCCAGCATTAATTTTAGATTCAAAAGCCACCGTCACTTAATTCTGCACGACACAGAGCCTTTGGGGATGGAGTTGGCGAGTGTCTGCTCTGCTATTTCCCAACCATAGAGACTATTTGAAAAACAAAAACCACATTCCCAATCTATATTGTATGCAAGCACTTCAGCCACAATTCTCAAGAACAATGAGCCATTTCAAATGACACAGCTGGTGCAGGAGCACCTGTGCAACAGTGTGCTGGGGTTGAAAGGCAGATGAGGAGGAACAGATGCAAAAGTAAACTGAACAAAAACAACTAAATTGCTCATTGTTTAAAAAACTGTTTGAATGTCCTGATTCTGTCATTTACATATCGCATTATCATTTCATAAGTATTTTAAAACCTAAGGTCCAGCCAAGTTATTTTAGTCATTTGTGTTTTTGTTTTCTGTTCTTGGTTCCCTTCCCCAAGCTGGCTGGCTGGCTGGCTGGCTGGCTGGCTGGCTGGCTGTCTGTCTGTCTGTCTGTCTGTCTGTCTGTCTGTCTGTCTGTCTGTCTGTCTGTCTGTCTGTCTGTCTGTCTGTCTGTCTGTCTGTCTGTCTGTCTGTCTGTCTGTCTGTCTGTCTGTCTGTCTGTCTGTCTTGTCGGTGTATGACTTTTTGACATTTAGGTTTACCTATTATTACACCATTCTAAGTAGTTGTCATGGATTGCATCAGTCCTTCACCATGGTCTGCGTAAAGAGATGCCTGCTCCATAATTAGGGCTTGCAAAAAAAAGATTGGATAAACTAACACACAACTACGGGACACATCATTTGCCAGCTGGAATGCCAGTGACTGAAAGAAATCTATGCAAAATTGCATCATATTGTGTATGGATGTTTGGCCTTCTGTTGGTTGTTTTTTTTCCCTTTTTTTTCTCTTGCTTCCTGTTGCTCGGCTGTTGTCCAGGGCAACCAGGAGTCTCAGTAGCATTGGGCAGATGTTCATCATGCATTCTTTTTTCATAACATATCATACATTTTTAGTTTATTAATGGACAAGACTTGCTCTTGTGTGGTTGTATTCTTATTTTCACTGTCTGAAGAGGCGCTCCTGAGATTTTTTAATGTATGGAGTGACATTGAAATGTTCTCAAAGTCTAATACATTCTTGCCATTGACCTTGGCTATTGTACGCTATTATGGCAGTTTGTGAATAATGCAGTTCTAGGACATATACATATATACCTATAGAGTGGACCTTCCTATTGGTCAATGTTAATAGTTGGCTAGGCAAAGGGGCAAAGATAATTTTGTGGGTGTGTCTGGAATAAATTAAAAAGTAAACTTAAGAAACCTGAACTTGCTTGGTGTAATTGTGCCAAACGTATTTATGTTAATTGGATCAAAGGCAAAAATATTTTTTTATTAAATGTATATTATAAAAAAAGCAATCTGGACAATGAGATTGTGTGGCAAGAAAAACAACATCACAGTAATTAAATCCAAACTTTAAATGGTGCAGATACAACTTGAAATCGGTGTCTACTGAATCACATCACATGAAATGGATGAACCCTCGTGAGATTGATGACTAGAACATATTTGGCGATCCATTTAGAGGAAATTGTCCCAAAGCAAACATGCACACACACACACACACACACACACACACACACACACACACACACACACACACACACACACACACACACACACACACACACACACACACACACACACACACAAGTCTCATAAATTAAAGCTTTGATTTGATCACCAACATGAGTTGTGTGTCCATGAACACAACCCTTGTGGCCCATGAAGCACATGCACTGATCACTGACAGCACTAAATCTTATTATGTCCTCATCATACGTAAATATAGTTCAGAAATTAATTTAGATTAATGTGATTTTGTCTGTGCATGCCCCAGCAAGAACGGCAAAGGTTTCTGGCTTGCAATTTAAGAGTCTTTACAAGTACCTTGCCAATGCAATTATAATTTTAATTACGTGTGATGGTTATCAGGCCCTACAGTTGTATCAAAAGGATCTTCAGCGTAATGGCAGAGAGGAGAATTGACTTAATGGATTTCCCTTTTTGTGGACATGTTGGTTTGTAGCTGTGCAGCCTCTTTTGGGTTTAATTAAGCTCTTGAATGCATTCTAAAATTACAATTTGTTTGTCATAGCGACCATCAATTACCTCAAACCAAACAAATACAAATGCTGTTGTTTGTTTTTTATTATATTACTTGAATTCATTTCTGAACCATCCCCCTCTGCCATATGATGACTCAAACTGAGCACACAAACAATAAGAAATTAAGCAATACGTTTCCTTCTATGGAAATGTACAGCTGCAAGAAATAAAGTCATGCGCGCCCTACCGTCCACCACTATTGTTGCATGTTTGTCTCCTCTGTTTATTTATTTATGTTTACAGAGCCTCTTTGAAACCCATTGAACGAGTTCACGGCAGATGCAGGACTGGTTCCTTAAACGGTTGTTGCCTATTGCCTCGTAGAACAGCCCCCTAAATAGAAAGCAGGGGATTAGGACGGATCGGAGCAGGATCAGAGGACTGAGATTGGAGCTGTGGGAGCCACATCTGTGAAGCTGTGCCAGATCCCAGTGGACACCATGCCCTTGGCAGCAGATATTCTTAGGAGTCCACAGTGAGAGAAAGCATGAGCGGGTCGACGTCACTTCAACATTAACTTCTACCGCTGAACCTTTTCCCCCTCAGTCATTTTTGCTTGTGTTCCCTCTGCCTTGAGTTGGCTGTCTGCTTTTCAATAGGCGCACTCTCTCTCTCAAACATACACTCTCACGCACACACATACTGTATTACGCACACAGAAACAGACACACTCACACACATCCACGCATACTCACACTGACACACACACAAACACATTGTTATTATCTTGGGGAATGCAAATGCACGAAGCAATGTTTTTTGTTCCCCTCTTTAATTTCTTACCTGTGTTTCACCTCATGTTTTTATCCCTCTGGACACAGTAATGGAGTCTTAGGACTGAAGCTTTTAGAGCACCATATCTAACCCTTTGAAGAACACTGTTCAACATGTCTTTAACAATGTTTCATTTCAGAATGCCACCAAATACGAGTGGTCCACCTGAAGACCTGTGTAGTGTATGTATTCTGAGCTAATAGGATCGGATGCAGAGCAGTTGAGAGCTGCAACCTTTACTGGATTTGTGGAGCCCATCACATGTGTTTGTGTTCATCACTAAAGTAAAACAAAGTGTTTCTCAAGGAAGCATTTCCTGGATAACAAGCAGTGCTGTCACTAGTCATCTCTATTGCAAGTCTATTTTCCTCGCTACTCTGAACACATGCAGCACAGGCAAATTGGGGAGTGTGAGTTGCCAATAGGTGTAAATGGCGGGGGACGGAGTGAGTGACCATGCGGTGGATGGAGTCTCAGATCAGAATGTGTCCATACCTCATACACACGTATAATAGGATGACACCCAGTGTTAATGATAGAACTACTTTCGCTTCCACCAGAAAACATTTTTTTGCCTCTGTTTATTTCCTCTTTGGTGGACTTAACCTTGATAATATAAGGCCCAATTTGCAGAGCAGATGCTTTTTCATGTTTTTCGAGTAAAGTGGAAAAACATCGCTAAAAATCACTACCAATATGTAGTGATGTATTTTCTTTCCTGTTCCTCAATGTTGTTCAATAAATATTCTACGTACTTAAGATAGTTCATCAATAAAGCATGTACTTTAAAGGTTCAAATGGAAAATACCAACATGGATAGTTGTTTGATTAATAGAGCTAGTGTAGAACTTAAAGCCTACTATGGGTGCCAGTGGATAGGCCTATAGTAAAAAAAACATTTTATTAACTCAGTTATTTATATGCAGACAAACAGGTTATATATATGTCCCAAAATATGGAGGTGCTAATGAATCTGCACATTTGCACAAATGGCCAAGTCAAAATCTAAAATATTTCCAAGACATATATTTGACATGCAGTCTACATTGAAAGTAGTTCCAATAAGGATATCATTTGTTTTTAGATTCTGTGGGACCCAAAATGTCTTCCCGGCCTTACATTCTTAAGCGGACCCAAACATGGCAGTTAAAGTGAAATGGCTTTAACAGCATGTTGTATTTCCTAATTACGACACAAGTAAAATAGGAGTATAAAGCCAGACAAAAAAATAAATAAATTATTGTGATACAATCTTTAATTGTGATTGTGGAAATGAGGAGATGACCTTGGAATGTCATAACATGAAGCCTCTTTAAAAACCCTTGATATCCATATATAGCCCTTAGTTTCAATGCCCTCTTCTTTCATAAAGAGCATATCCGTGTGATGGAAAGTCTTATTAAAGTCGACAAGTTCATTTGTTTGAGTCATTTAGGACACACAAATCCTCTAATGGCTAATGATTTATTGCAGGAAAGACTTTCCGCAGTCACACCGTTGTCGGACCTTCGCTCCTGCCAACTACGGTGTGGGTAAGGAGGGGGAGGGGGCATGTGTCACGATATGTAGGGAAATTAATGTGGAAGGAAGTTACTGTTTTGGACTCGCAAATTAATCACAGGAGGAGACGGCTGTGGAGGAGGAGTGAAAATTAGTGCTCTGTCAGGAGTGTTCCCTGGCACTCAACCTGCACTCCTAACTCGAGGTGGAGCACATGAAAAAGGGACGAGATCTAAAGACCCTCGCACACATAGTGTTTGTCTACCTGTGTTCGCAGTGGAGGAGGCAGCAGGTTTTGACGGTGTTCACGGCCTGTGAAGAAAAAGGAAGAAAAGACCTGAAAGACAAAGCACATGATTGAGAGAGAGAGAATCGGGGCAGGAGAGAGTATGTTATTCCAAAGATGCATTTCAAACGATGAGCAGCAGTTGTCTTATGTCTTTGTTTTCTTTGAAAGATATCTAAAAGAAGATATCTCACGAGACGCAAACAAAAAAGTGTTGGCGTCAGATATAGAATACTTCATCAGAACAGCATACCATCTCTATTCATGTCCCACTGGGTCATGCTAGTACGGTAGTACTTGCATACTAGCTAGTGCTAGCACGGTCAGGCAGTGCAGACAATAAAGTGTTCAATCTTTGCACAGGCCATGGATGTTATGTAACTTAGTTCGCCTGCCTCAAGTAATAGACCCATCACATTTTGGCATATCCACCAGCATCAAGCACTGTGATTTTGCTCTTAGTGTTTGTCTGAAATTGTTTGATGCTGTGCTGCTTTGTGATGTCTAACCCTACAAACATTCCTGTTGGCTGCCTCATTACATGCCTCTCCCCGATGCTTTATACAAACATAACATACGTTCCTTGAACGTGCACACTTTCATATATGCTCGTTATGCATGTTGGAACATCTGAAAGTACAAGGTAAATGCAGTTAAATGCTGTTCTATGTAAAGCCCTAAACGAAACGTGATCATTTTAATTTTATCTTGTCCAATTTCAGCAAGTTCTGTTTAACAAGCTCACTTGCAACTGGCTGATGACCATTTCTTACTGATGTTAACATTAAAGTATCCCTCATGTCTTTCGATTTTTACTTCCTAGGAAATGAGTGGAAATACAAAGTCTCACATAAAATGTTTTTCCATCACTCAATCCAACTTAGAAACGTGGAACTTTCTAATAGGATTACAAACATGGCTGCGTAACCCTGATAATGGAGCACACTCATTAGCGTTGTCGAATAACTGTATGATTTATTTGTTTTATTTTGAGCTGATTGTGTAGAGCGCCCAAGACTCAAAATAGCAAACCTTGATAGAAGTTTTTTTTTCTTCGTCTCACTGCTTCCAGGGAAAAACAGTTTCATGCTTAGAATAAATTAGCATTGATGTGTGTTATATGTTTGTGAAGTGATCATGTTAAAGTAACCTTTAACATGATGTTACTTTAGGTTATCATGTGAAACCTTTTTCGAAATTACATTGTGAATCAAAAGAAAAGTAAAATGTGATTGTATCTGCATATGCAGATGCAGTAGAGGAACTTTTTAGACCAATTAGGATCCGGACCAATGCACACAGCTTGGGTTTAGATCTCTTTTAAATTATCCTGGTGCAGGGATGGAAGCTTACGCCGTCTCTGAAACAGACGGCGTGCTCCTTACCTGGGAAATGTGAGGATGAGGCAAAGGGCCTCTGGGATAGATCCTTGCCTTGGGCACATGTGAATGACACAAAAATGCTTGGTACCGCACAGAACTACATAATTCCTTGAGTCGGCAAGCAATCCCACAGCGACGCTGGGCCGCCAATTGCCGTGGTCCCAACTTTCCAGCTGATATCTCATAATGACTTTACTTGCTGACTCCATGTTGGACTACAAGCAATGTTTAATCTCTTTTCCCCCCCGAAAATAAGTTTAAAAAAAGATTCTTGCAGTATTTGGCATAAGATAAGTTTAATGAGAGGAGATTCAGATGATGATTTCATATTCAGCCAGCCTAATTTGCTCTGGAAGGTTGTTCCAGAGTCGTTTGTCATTAACAGTACCAATAGAGCCATCCTTGTGCAGGGAAAAGTGTGATGGCAGATGGCTGCAGATCAGCAAGCGCTGTAATGGCTGATGTGGTAATATGACTGCTGGTGTGCCGAGAAACTGGAGTGCTTTGCTTGCTTTTATTTAGGTTGGGTTGAATCTGCTTAAAAAGTGATCAGACATGTTGGTTTATGGAATAATTACGTTAAGATGCCCAGAGTTAATGATGACTCATGTGTGTCTTACATATAGTCTGAAGTGCTTTGCTTTGGTTGAAGGTAAGTGAGAATCTCTGGAAATTGTTTTGATATACAAGCTCTATTTTGATGCATTTTATGTATTCTGGGACCGTACTTACATTGAAACATGTTTTAATCAGTGAAAAAAACAAATACAAATACACCCACGCCCACACAGTTTAGTGCATGCCAAGCACTGTAACTAGTGCAACCATATCTACATTGAAACATGGCGGAAACAGTGCAACAAACACACACAAATACACCCACGCCTACACAGATTAGTGCATGCCAAGCACTGTAACAATTTCAACTAGTGCTTTCTTTCTCGCTGTCTCTTTTTATCTCAGTGTGTGTCTTTTTCTCTCTCTGCGCTACAATAGTGTGTGTGCCAAGCTGTGAGAAGTAGAACGACTTCTTGAATGATCCATCACATTCTTGTGTTTTTTCATCAATGGTATCATATTCTTTTTAGGACTTCACTGCCTGATTGGAATGTCAGCTTCACAGATCTGGGGCTATTTTTTAATTCTTATTTTATAATTTTTATAATGTTATTATTTTTTATAATTTTATAATATTGTATAATTGTTTTTAGATCCATTGCTATTCATAAAACACTCAGGGCTGTAGCCTCGGAAGCCAAGGCCTAAGTATGCCACTGGTGTGAGGTCAGAAAAGATAATTGCGGAGAGAAATAACGTTCACATAAAGCTGTATTAGGGCATAGCCTGCTCTACATTGTCAACAATATGCAAATACTCAGCATAAAGCGCGCGGCGCAACAATGTCAAAGAAACAGACATCCATACACATCACATGCACAGCTGCAACACCATATCAGTCGGATTATCCCATTGTCACATCAAATGTACACAATGTGATTACACCTATGTCTAAAACAAATAAGACAAAATATGTGACAAAGTGCTAAGTTGAAATGAAAGTTTTACCAAATCCTGTCGGAGATACAACAAACACATCTTTCTTATGAACCAAATCGTTAAATGCAGCAGAATCAGCAGACCGTTCCACATAAACGCCAGCCATCTTTGTTTCAATGGCGCTCTTTTTTACCATCATCATATCAAAGCTTCCCAAATATTAGATAAAATGTTGTAATCGGCCGAACCCGGGCCAGGTCTGCTGGAAAGCTGTCTGAACTGGAGGGGGATCATACTATCTACCAGAGCAAATAAAACGAGTTTGCCCTGTTCTGAATTAGGTTTGTTGAACGAATAAATGTACTTAGCATTGATGATAATCTTTTGATAATGATGAATGAGGGGTCTGTGACATGCAACTCATCAGGTGTTAGGGCAAGTCTTTGGGCCCTATCTTGCATCCGGCACAATTGACTTAATCACGTGTGTGACGTGTGTCGTTGCTAGTTTGCAACTGGCGCAGAGTTTACTTTTCCCTCCTGCGCCACGCATCGGTAAATTAGGGAATGATCTTGCGCTTTAAGGGACGGTTCGGCGAAAGGAGGAGGCGTGTCCTGGCGCAAATGTTCCCTGGTGCTATTTTGCAGTTTCATAAGCCACTTGTGCCACAAACCAGGAAATACCTGGTTTAAAGTCAGTGGCGTGTTGTTCAGATGCTATTGGGGTGCATGCATAATGTTGCTTGTGCACCTCGCGCATACACTTAGCTTCTCTCATCTACCTAGCCACACATTCTTGGTAAATTATTTGCGAAAGAACAGCTGATACAGCGGTAATAAGTTTTACTTTTAAATCAATGCATCTGCAAAGACCGGACAGCAAACACATATTTTCTTGAGACAGACATTGTGTGCATGCCCATAACTTTTAGGATTGATGAGTATTTGATCATGAGAAAACTTTGTTTTACCGCTAGTGAGTGTTAAAAAAAACGAATTAATGCGGGCATGCGTGTGTGTATGTGTAAAAGAATTGATTAATTGCAGGTGCGCGCGTGTGCGTCCATCTGTTTAAACACATGCAAACTAAACACGTAACGCATAATACAGTCCATGGCAATGTATATTAACGGGAGACACATGCATATTAGGAACACAAGTCGATAACGATAATGCATACAATACTGTTAAGAAACAATGTTTATAATGTATTGCGTACATCATTAAATAGAACCACAGTTACCGCATATCGTATGTTATATCATAGACTGCAGACATGCTGTCAAAATATCAACTCAAATGCACTCATGGCTCTTAAAGGGGATGGGAGCTGGCACTCGAATTGGTTTATTGCACGTTACGCCCAAACCACACCAAGGCTACTTCAGACCAATCCTTTTTAGATTTGCACCGGGCTCAAGAGTAATTTTTTGCGGCGGTAAAATAGCGACATCGCCATAGAACCGCCCACAAAGCTACTTGCGCTTTGCGCATCTCACTTGCGTTTCAGACCGTTAAAATAGGGCCCTTTATGTCATTGCAGCATTAGCACAGGGTGAAGTAGATTGGTCAACATCTTTGTCCTTTCGTGACACAATTCACTTTTTTAATTTAAGTGGAAAAGGATGAGCCTTTGATCTTTCTACCACAACCCTTTGAGCCTTGGAAAAAATAATAATTCAGTTTGGGTGTAAGAGCCATTGGTGCGATGGATCCCAGAGGGTCTTTAATGGTGAGGGTCAGCAACAACGTGAGCTGATGGCACTCGACACAAGACAAAATTGATGCAAACGGCTCCACTGAATTGCCGAATGGGCCAGAGGACTGCATTGTTTAATTTTTTTTATTTTTCAATATGATAACCTTGCATATAATCGAACCATGTACTGGGCCTATTGGCTTTGGAGAAACAATCCAGATGGCTTTGGGATTGGACCGCGGCGGCGCACAGACAGAGCCCAGCACTATGAGCTCGGCCCACAGACACACAGAAGTAGCAACGGCACGCCGAAGTACTGTGCAAGCTCTCCTAGTTTTCCCATCGGTCCACAGTAATTTGGGACGTAAACTATATAATATGGGCCACGTCAATTGCCTTTCATCATCATAAGATATGGCAAGTTGACAGTGGCGTAAGTAGGTCATCAAGGGCCCCGGTGCAATCATTTTTACAGCCACCCAATAAACCTAATAAAAGGATATAAGTCAAATTCAGATTTGAACCAATAGGCGGGCATACAATTAGTTTGGGTTAATTGAGCATAACGAATTCAGCCTTTTCAAGTTCAACAGATGAATAGTATATAAATAAATATTATAATCACATTTTTTTTAATCCATTTTATGAATCCACACTGGCTTTATTTTGGTGAAAACCTTATGGTTTTCTAGGGAATCAAAGGTTCTTAGATTCAAGGTTCATACATAACATACGATCAACGGTGATCATTGACCAACAGGCCAATGATCCATCTGGTGGACAAAAAATATTTTATAATTGTGTATATTAAGGATTAGAAGTCATGAAACTTGGCAAATGGCTGAAAATAGTCATGTTTTCTAACTTAAATTAAAGCATAAATATATGATTGTTTTCAGCGTGCAGTGGCGACCTTGACGCGGCCCCAAATAGTATTTACCGCCATGCACACTATCAAATGTCACTCACGGGAAAAAGATTGAGGAGTCCATAAAGGCAGAGGAAGTTGTTTGTGGATCATCAATTATTTGTGATAGGTTTGCTTAAAAAGTACCCAGACTACTTCAGCATAGACCTATTCCCATGCAAGTTATGCAACAAAAGCATCACGTGGAATGTTTTGAAGTAATCAAGAGACTTTCTAATAGACAGAATATCAAATGAAAGGGAATGCTCTATTGGTTGGGAGTGAGTAAAACAAGCTGAGAATTAACTATGCAAAGAAAAAAGTTGAAAAGATGGCTGCAGTTCAACCTCTGGCCAAAATTAGGTAGGTCCAGTGCATATTACCAATGGCAAAGACCAGCAATACAGCATACACCATATGTAAGTGGACATTCAGTTTCTGTTGTACGTTAATTGGGGAAGAGGAGCTGCATGCAACATCATTAAGATCAAAAACGAATGTGAACATTAATATTTTTCATGTTTTTGCAGCGTGCAGCCGTGTGCCACGTTAAGAATTGAGAGTTTGTTTTCATGCGGGTCCTTTATACTTGTCTTCCGACTCCATCAGCAGATTGTGAATAATATGGCATCGCTTTTTTCTTCACTTCCCCCTTGATCAACTTATTCAGTACAACGCTTCTCAGGAATGTTTCTTCCAAAGCATGTTGTCAGGAAAGGAAAGGAGCAGCATCCCTTGCATGTTCTGAAGTGATGGAATACCGGTCCCTCTGCCAGCCCAGTTCCCCCGGGTAAGATCCAACCCTGCCCAGACTTGTCCTGTAGTCACCAGCACTCCACTAGCAGAGACTGTTAGTGTGCAGTCTCTCCCCCCACCATCACAATAATGGCTCCTGTGTACTGAATCTAATCCTAATTGAACTATATACTGGTAACCAGTAACCACAATGATCTCATGATTTTACTTCTTCTGTCTTTTCTCTCTCTCTGCTGCTGCGTGGCACTGAGAGCTACAATATGGATCACTTCACGGTCTGAGGTTCTGCAGCCATGTACAGATCATGTAGAGACACGACTCTTGTTTGCCTATTCAAAATCCACTCCTAATTGACAAGATCCTCAAGCTAGACATTGCAAATCGTAGAGCAAGCTCCAATGCTGCACACGTAGCATCATAAATGTGAGTCAGTACCACCAGCAAGTCGCTGCTGAGGTGTGACGCCAACTTCAGAAACTAATTCACAACCTCAAGGTGAAATAAGGAGACAAACTACTAGTTGTAGAATTGAAAGTCGGTCCAATGAATGACTTTCGGTCTATTCATGCTGACCGGCTCACATCCTCTACCAAAGTAAATGTAGGAAAATGAGCCAGACAGCACCCAAGTTCGACAGTGGGTGGCAATCATGTCCAATGGTTAATGATGGTTACCATGTCTATTTCGTGGAGGAAATGGAAATAATTGGAAATAAAATGAGTTATTAAAATAAATGAAGACATTTCAAGAAAAAATTCAAGACAGCTGAACTTCAAAATCCAAAATCTACCACCGAAGATAACATTCATGGAAGCAGAAGATGTCAACGCTCTTTTAATCTGAACTCAAAATGTGCATATATTGATTATCAATCAATTTTATTAAAGCAGATCACTACAAGGCATGCAACATGTGAATATACGGGTAATCAATGGTCACCAAGCGCAAGCAACAAACAACCATTATTTATGATGACAATGCAATTATAATGTGGCCCCTAATTTAAAAATTGCAGCTGAAGGCGCTTGGTAGAAAATGTAAATGTTGTAAGTTAAAGCACCAAGGTTCTATAAGGTTGACAAACTCATCTCTCTCTGCTAATTTGCAGTTCCCTCTCGCGTGTGTCTCCCCACCCTCCAAACACACACACACACACACACACACACACACACACACACACACACACACACACACACACACACACACACACACACACACACACACACACACACACACACACACACACATAGCCTACACATCCACACACACACACCACGGCTAATTGCTGTATGAACTGCTATTGTCTCCCTGCGACTCAAGCGGTAAGTGCATTTCCTCCAACTTTTCAGCCAGACGTGTCCCGCCTAGCTGTGGAGCCTGCAGGCCTTTGGGGCTATGGCCAATTGGTGCGGTTCAGCAGGTCTGGATCCCAAGTCTTCTCTCTCTATCTCTATTAAAGGTGACGTTCTGGGACAATGTCCAATCCCTCTGCACAAAGGAAGCAAACATTTCACTTTGTCGTGATCGGTTCATACAGGCCACGCCACATCCTTGGCGGTAACATTGTAGGCAAAAACTAGGAGAAACTAGGAGAGATAAGAGATGTTTAATCAGAATTCAACGGCATGTTAAAAAGATAAGGGGACGAAAAGAAAGTTTTACAGAGGCTGGCCGATAACGTGTCGGTGCGCTCATCTCTCATCTGCCTCATCCCCGGTCAATCAAAACCACATACGCATACACGCACAAGACAGACACACGTTCCCAATAGGTTACAATACAGCGATGTTATCTCCAGAGTAATGTAGGACCGCCTATAGACTCTGCATGGGTCTAGATTTATTCCAGGTGGTAGCTTGCCCCCTGCCGTGCACTGACCTCAGCTGCTTCCAGTGTTCCCTCTGTAGTGCAAGTATGTGCCGCAAAAAACTGTCCCTTTCCCTTTTTCCAATTCACAGATCAATCGTTGAATGGAGTGAAATGAATCTCATTTTCACAACCATTTAACCCCCGTGACGCCCTTTTCTGGTGGCCACTTATAATCCCGCCCATACACGGATGCATTTCTAATCAGCAGCCTATTTAAAATGGCCAGCGACCAGCATTTTCCCCGTTCTTTTTCAAAGCCAAAGCAAATAACTTCTTACATCTTGATTATGGTTTATAACTCATGTCCCATCCTTTTATGATTGTATTTATTTTCCATAGACAAATATGTAGAATATCTCGACGAACCCAGAATCAAACTGGTGCTGGAAAAGAGATGAAGGCTGAATGGTGAGGCAACAGCGCCACCCTTAGGCCAGAAGAGAATAGCACACGTCAACCATAACCATAAAACATACTGCAATATTCCATTATAACCTACTTTATTCCTCCACAACTTGCCTCTTGAATAAGGACGTTTAACTCTTAAGCAATAATGTGCTACTTAGCTAATGATTTGAAACTCATTCTTACTGTTTGAGTAGGCTAAGTCCCTGCTGTTTGTGAAGCGAAAATTCACTGTAAGCAGCTCAAAGTTAATTGTGTAATCTTATAATGGAAATTGAATTGTTGACGTCATTAGCTGTGAATTTGAAAGGGTTCCTATGCTTAGATAGGAAAGAAACAAGTTGTCTTTTAACATGATGAGGAAGTCAAATCTTAAATGACCTTAGTAAATCGACTAATAATTGACTAAATTCTCAATAATAATAATAATAATAATAACTAATAATTCCTGATGGATTTCTCAGCCGTGGTCACAAACAAAGTTCTGCATGTGCACACAAACAAATGTACACACACGTGTACGCAAACACATATACACACACACACACACACACACACACACACACACACACACACACACACACACACACACACACACACACACACACACACACACACACACACACACACACACACACACACACACACACACACTCACACGCACACACACAAGCACAGAAACACACAAGCACAGAAACACCCGGCATGCACATCAGAGATACTCAAGCATGAAACATTAACAGATTGTTGTGGCTGACCTGAGGCCACGAGACATTGAGAGTGATGACATTCAGTGCTGTATGAACAAGAAGGTTTGTGTGTGTGTGGGTGGGGGGGGGGGGATGCATTTGTGATGCTTATTCCTGTGCTCTTAACTTTAAGTGAAAAGTCAAAATGTGCAAAAATAATGCAAAGATGCATCAACATACAGAGCTGGCGAATGGACATCAATTCTTATTTCATTCAACTTTGATTACATTTTAATACTACATGTGATCATTAATGCATTTTAAAATGAATAACCATGCATACAGGAAGATGCAGGCCCGCCTTTTTCTGCAGAATGGCCCCTAATGAAATAACTTATAATATAAATCACAGAACCAGCATTGGAATAAAGTTAAATCTTCCTTGTTGGATATAAAAGTTATTCATACAATTTTGAGTGATGGTCCTTTCAAGATCATGTTGACACAGGATTTATTTTTAAATATTAAAGCAATATTGTAATAAATTCCATCTCTTTGCAATGTTACCCTTTGTGCTAATGCATTATTCAGTAAGGTGCAGTGGATGGAAACATTGTGACTTCACCCACATTGGATTCACAATGTTCACATTTTGTCTTTCATTTTTAACACACATATTTCAGTAGCTACAAAACACACACACACACACACACACACACACACACACACACACACACACACACACACACACACACACACACACACACACACACACACACACACACACACACACACACACTGATGCTTGCACTTTGTTGCTCTCCAGAAATGTGTATAATCGAATGAAGACTGGCAAGGAATACGCAATTACATTTGTAGAAAGACTAACCACTGCAAAGCAGTCCAAACTTCTTTAGCCCTTTGCACTGACAACATTTTTGTTTGTGAAGATCTATCACTGTTCTGAGGGATCATGTGGCCCAGTGTACCCTGATACATTGTGACAGGAGGTGACACATTTAAATGTCAAGGTCAGCATGTGTCCACCGTAAATGACATCCTCTTGAAAGTGGACGTGCCAAAAACAGAAGCAAAGTTTAGGTATGAGTATAATGTTGTGAAGAATTGTGAAGAATATTTATGGTCAATGGACTACATTTAGCCCTTTTGTAACCAGTGGCCAAACAAAGCGCACACATCACACAACAGCCTGCGCATCAGAACCAGTTAGGGGTTATGTTTATATAAATGTATGTTTGTATGCTTTTACATGTGTAACTGCATTTTAAAAAGGCTAATGTAAAGGGTTACCCTTTGTTAGTATATATTAGTGCTGTCAAGCGATTAAAATATTTTATCGCGATTAATCGCATTAATGTCATAGTTAACTCGCGATGATTTCGTTCTGCCAGCCTTTTAGTGAGATCAGAGAGTGTTGAGAAGGACAGTAATAAAATATATTTGGTTAGATGGATATAAGAAGAGGGACCCGCAGTGAATTCAACCCGGTCCACTTGTCATCGGGTAGGTGCATGACAGTGGTAGGCACAGCGTAAAACTTCAATGGCCCAGACTTTTATTTGTTTCAATCACTGAATTTTCGAACAAAACTCTTGCTAAGCAAAGGAGGTAAATACTATAACATTTATTATTTAAACCAGTATGAATTTTCCTACCGTACGGAGGTCTATACACATTACCAGGCTATCAAATAATGCCTACACACACACACACACACACACACACACACACACACACACACACACACACACACACACACACACACACACACACACACACACACACACACACACACACAGTCGGGCGAATTCCCGGTGGGCCGTTAACGTTTCGGGACTGCCGGGCTGATTACTGCGGGACCAACACACAACAACAACACCGATCCCGGTGGGCCGTTAACGTTTCGGGACTGCCGGGCTGATTACTGCGGGACAACATTATAGCGTTTATAAAAGTTCCTTGCAGCGCCGTCCGGCAGCCTGAGCTGTGCACCCGCAACCTCTCACTCACTCAACAGACGCAACACTCACAAACTGTCAACATCGCAACCAAGTCGATTTTGTCTAGAGGCAAGTAACTGAGCGGCCCCTCCCAAAGTGGTACAGCCCAGGTGGGCCTTGAATTCTGATTGTTCAGAAAGACGTAACAGCTAATGGCAACATTGAACTCTCGTGCAGGCAGAGTTCAATGAACAGAGTGACACACAAACACTTTCAAGGAGTTTTTCACCCGCTCCATGTTTTCCTGTTTCCGGTGTACCTAGATCCGGTATGGTGCTGTAGTTTTTCTAACGTGACTAGTATAGACAGCAGGTGAAAAAACTATGTTTGCCAAGCCAAAAAAGAGTGTTAATCGCGTGATAAAAAAATGAACGCCATTAAAATTGGTTTACGTTATCGCCGTTAATAACGCGTTAAACTGACAGCACTAGTATATATGCATGTATACATATATATATATATAAATATACAAAATATAGGGTGATCCTTTACATTAGTGGCCTTTTTATACTGTAGTTACACATGTAATGAGCAATTTGACCGGTAACAGCATGTACTTCAATGTAATAATGTAACTAATAATAAGTGTGGGACTCTGCTTAACCCCTAACCCCTCTGTGTAATTATATGCTGTTCCATAGCGTTATAATAACGTGTTGGTTAATTACACTGTCACAGGACTACGGGTAACCCTGGAAAAGGACAACGACCCCAAACCTCCAACCAAGGTTTGACATTTTCTCCTTCAAAATCCCTCGAGAACCAATACCTTATCCCCTCAGGGCATTTTATTTTCCAGATACACAGTGGACGTGCCTGTGCCTTTGCCTTTGACCGCCCTCCATGCAACACGGGCGTCTATCCACAGAGTGTGCTGGCCGAATCAATAGCTATGTCCTCCCTGTGTAGCATGTCAAGCTGTGACAGGTGTCCTTCCAGAGCCGCTGTCACCCAGCGTCTTTGAGCTGCTGCTTTGTGGAACCGGGCTGTCCTGTGGGTGTGCGTGGCTGTGTGTATGTGTGTGTGTGTGTGTGTGTGTGCGGTTGTGTGTGTGTGGCTGTGTGTATTTGTGTATGTGGGTTGGTGTTGGTGTTTGGGCTGACCCTCTCCTGAGTAATTATTAGAATCACTGTCCTAGTAGTCGTCTAAGGTAAAATTAACTGCTCTCTTTTAGCAATGAAAATCAAAAAATGTCTATCAAAACTTAAAAACCATACGAGAACCATTTGACACATGGTATTTGTACCATAAACAAGTATATATAACCAGACAATAATTCTCACACTGCATTTCTAAGAAAAGTATTCCATGTACTGGTGTATTTCAAAGGGCTTCTCACAGTGAAGGCCTAAACGTGAACCACACCCACCCAGGGCAGTTCAGCAGGCAGGTTGACATTTGTTCCTGGGCAGCCCGGTCCATAGACCACCACCGCGTCACCGTTGGGCAGCGTCACAAGTGTCAAACCCTGAGCCAGCTACCCTCAGAGCGTTACAAAGCAGCCCTCACATAAACAACACGCCGGCTCGGAGTTGGAACGGTGCCATCGCCGTGTCTTCCAGCGAGCTTTGCACCGTCTCCCGGCGCCTCGCACCTCTCTCTCTTACACCCCCCCCCCCCCCCCCATCCCGTCCCCCTCCCAGGGTGCACCATCGGCTGGCATTGACATGCTCGTAGGCGGGCCACTTTTACCAAATGGGAATAAGGCCTCCTCCTCATCCTACTCTGCCTCGCTTGCCTGGCAGCTCCTGTCTCACTAACGATGAAGATATTTTGCTTCTGGATACTCAGCGTTAAGGCCCCCAGGAGTCAGTCAGTCCATCCGTCTGTCAGTCGAGAGCAGCGCTGAAGTATTTACCATGTGTGTGCCTACGACATAAAGAATCCATCACAATGCAGTAGCGAGTCCTCAGGGACACATCAAAACAGGGAGCCCCCCCTCCCCCTCCCCCTCCTATACCACCATGTATTGCATATGGATAAGCCCCCGAAAAACAAACGCTAGCTCGAATTCACAAATGTTTACTGGGCGCAAATATGAAAGGGAGAGGATTTCTGTGACGCACTGAAAGCCTTGGGATGGTGAGCAGGAAACGGTAACGCCCATGTTTATTCATGACTCTGTGGGGACGGGCCGGGGTGGGAGTTGACTGTGTGGAGGTTGCCGCGGTTGTGTGTGTGTGTGTGTGTGTGTGTGTGTGTGTGTGTGTGTGTGTGTGTGTGTGTGTGTGTGTAGGTTTGTGTGTGTGTGTGTGTGTGTGTGTGTGTGTAGGTGGTGTGTGTGTGTGTGTGTGTGTGTGTGTGTGTGTGTGTGTGTGTGTGTGTGTGGTGTGTGTGTGGTGTGTGTGTGTGTGTGTGTGGTGTGTGTGTGTGTGTGTGTGTGTGTGTTTGTGGCAGACAGAGTTAATCCAGAGAGGTGCTGTTCCATTGAAGCCTCTCCAACAATGGGCAGCGGAATAGAGATGAGTTTACTCGTACTTTTGCAAAAGGAAAAGCCTTTTACCCAAAACATTCGGTGAGCACCCGGCAAAAACCGGCGCTGATGTGCATCAGATGTACAGCCAGTGTTTGGGCGAGGGCCTGTTGTTGTTGGTGTTGTTGTTGTTGTTGTTGTTGTTGTTGTTTTTCAATGCATGGCAAGAATCATTAAAGCCCTTGTAACCTCATCAAACACTAGCCAAATGCCATCTCTATTTATGCCAGCTGGTGGCTCTGCAAACAGCCTACAGTTGTTCATATAGTGACACACTTGACTGTCCTCCTCTGAATTCACAATGTGTGGTGCTTCTTGTGTCTGACAATCCAGAATGTTAAACAGGATTATGCAAAAGGGCAAATGTATACATTGTCGGTCAGAGTTGTTCTTTGGTTAGTTTTTTTGGGAGAGGGTGGTAAATGTTTCTCAGAGGAAATTTACAATCTGGAAATTCTCATGTCACAGTGTGGACTCAAACTGACTTGCTGTGTCACTCAATTGCCAATCGACGGACAAATGAACCAATTCCAAGCCCTTACTATTGTCGGTTATGGCATTTTCTAAAATAGTGTGTATGCAGTCATTAGTGACCATCAGCCATACTAGCACAGTGTGTTTAATCATACCCTAATTTTATATTTCATTTATTCAGGAAAAAGCCCTTCACATCAGAGACCCCCGACGGAGGGAGGTTTTTATTACACCACCTTAATTGCCTCGAAATTCACTGTGCACACACCCGTTAATTATATTCCATATCAAAGTTAATAATAAACCAACGACAAACCGGACCTTGCGCACCTTCTGCTCTGTTCAAGGGCGACCCGCACAAAGGACTCCACCCAAGATGGATGGATGGGCTGAAGGCCAGCCCCATGGCGACCTGACTTATTGTCTGTTGCTGTTTTTTTGTTTGTTTTTTGCCACCAGAAAGAAAGGCTTGAAATGATTGAGGCCAAATTCAATGTCAGATAATGGAATCATTCGAAAGTCAATCGAAACAACATCCTTATTGAGAGGGATAAAGCAAAGTGAAACGTTTTGGCTCTAATTACCGGTGCTGTTAGCAGAAGCTTCGCTGGCTATTCTGTCATGCTATGTCCTTGGTGGTGCTACAGAGGAGATGGGGTTCCCAAAATAACAGCTTTGCCTTGCTGATCAGCCAGTCGGCTAATTGCTAACAGGCTGCCAAAAGACACTGCAGGGGGCCCAGTAGTGTCATTGGATCCTCACAATGCCCTGAGTTGTAAATGCCGTACACAGAAATCACGGGTGCACATGGCTCCAGGTTCTTGTGCGCTGCCGGGCGAGCAGACATGCCGACACGGAGTGCGTCGTCGAACTCCGCAGTGTGATAAATGTGCATGACGAGGAAAGTGAGGACTGGAAGTGTGTGTAGATAAGTGTCGACCCATTTTTATTGTCGACAAACACCTGTTTTTTTCTTGTTAATTAATTGTTTAACATTGTTTCAATTTGTCAAATACTCTGCCGTTTGTGAAATTAGCCTGCTACTTTGCTGACGCCAGGCAGCCAACCCCCTAATCAGTGTCCAAATGAATTATAGTTGCTGATGTGGCCAGCTGTTGTTACCCCTCTGTACATTTTTTAAGGATATAAATAAAACATGATGGATTCTGCAAGGATTCTGTTCACCTAACAGATATGTGGAAGGTGCAAGGCCGCCAGGCTACCTCAAAAGATTGCAGATTGTGGCGCTTTTTTTTTTCTTTATTGATTTTTAATGCAAGTTTTATTACAACCGAAGCAGTAAACTAAATGTAATAGTACTTTAATATGGATAATACTATACTATCCCAGAGAGGGGCAGTGGAGTAATACAAACAACTCTGCAACCATGCCTACCATCACTTGAGCATAAACAAAGATGCAATGTGTGTGCAGAGATCAATATGAATATTTAACACTCGGACAAATAGTGCCCCGCAGCCAAGGGCACATTTGTGTTTTGCCCTTACCATTCTAAGAATCTAATGTGAAAATGAATTCAAATGTACAACTAGGCTACCGGTTCACCATAGGTTAATCTATCCACATGGTTAAGTACCTCAGCTGGGGTACATTAATGTTCAAGAAATGTGTCCTAACGGAGTACTGAAATGTTCACACTATGCGGCATACAACCTCTCCAACAAATGCAAAGTCACTCTCCGCTCTCCTTAAGTATGTGCATAAATCTACCCCGTAGCTTGACTGCTCCCTCTTTGGCTCTTCTGTCACATACCTTTTGACAAGGGTGATGACTCTGTTTACAATGAAAGGCTCCGGACCCCTTTCCCTCTGCATTACATCCCACATCAGTCCCCTGGCGATCAGTCACAGATAGTTAGCATGGCTCCCCCGCAGCAGCTGCTAAAGTGTCCTTTCCTGAGTGGCTGGGGCCCCCTCACCTTAATCCTCAATGACAACACATACATTTCCTCCTACACTCATTCCCTTCTTTTGTTCAAAGACAAAAGTCTGCCCTGCGTGCCAGTGAATAGAGATGGAAATGACTTTTCTTACAAATTAAATAGGCCTTTTGGTAATGTTTGCTCTATTTTAGTCAATGCACTTGAGTGTGTGTACGTGATACACACACACACACACACACACACACACACACACACACACACACACACACACACACACACACACACACACACACACACCACACACACACACACACACACACACACACACACATCACACACACACACACACACACACACACACACACACACTGTTGGAGACCTACAGTATTTCCAAATGATTCAGCTCAGTGCAGGCTGGGTAACAGCTTATACATTACAGTAATGACCGAGCCACAGCCTCTTTATTCGCAATTGGGAAGGAACAAAATCGAGACACTATGATAATGAAAATATATCCTTTTTTTTTTCTTTTTTTTTAACTCTTACACCATTAGGGATACATTAAACAAAAACATGTGAATTGACCTCATGTCAAAGAGACTCATTATTAACCAACTAATTGAAATTCAAAGCAAGGAAATATCTATGGCATAAAATCAATAAACACTACAGATGCGTCATTGTTTTTATATCTTGCTTCTAAATATTCCCTTAGGATCATCCCAATGTCATATACGAAGCCTTTGTGATGATTCTGGAAATAATCCATGAGGGTGTTTATTAATCTTAAAAGTATTCGTGACTCATGCTGAAGGATTGTTATGCTAACTAGGTAACCGGCATCAGATATTTCATCTCCATCGACCTGCGCAATATTGACGCTACCCTGTATAAGCACTTACATAAGCCAACGCAATTTAACAGCAATAGAAAATCAAATGTATGGCTGCATTGACAATTTATAGAATCTATTTAATTTCATTGTGTAGCTTAAATAGTTGCTTTGGAATGTAACAGAGTCAAAGGATACCGTCTGCCGAAATTGAATCAGTAGAGCAAAGAACAAGTCTTCCTAGAATTGTTCTTAAGGAAAGTCAAACTCTGCCTGCTGTAGACTCAGCGTTTAGCTAAATTAACCAAACCCTTCTAGTATCAAGTACTAAGTATTTTCAGGACATTGCAGAATCCCCTGAAGTACGGATCCAACTCGGCCTTGGAAAGCATTCCTCCGGGATCAGCTGTTCAGTGTTGGCTCCGGAGCATCACACTGGCTCTCCTGCAGACGTATCAGTCACACGGTCCCGCTGTGGAACCTCCTGTTCCACCTCTTCCCGCGGCGGCTCCATTACAATTAGATCGTTGCATGGGGCGAGGTGATGCATGCTTCGCAACATGCCGGTCGTTATTCTGGCTGAACAATAGTCAACCGTAGAGAAGGGGCCATGAAGGAGGACACAAACGTTCAACAACAATGCTCAATACACTGTAGGCCGTGACATTCAAATGAGGCTCCTTAATAATACATATTTATGAGCCTGCGGAGTGCCGAAGAAAACGTTTCACACGCACAGTGACACCCCTAGGTCTACGTCAGGGCTGAAGCATCGGCGCAGAGCAATACTGGAAGCGTGGATCCATGCTGTGCCGCGACTGCAACCATCTGCATGTCCCGGCGGAAGAACAATGGGAGATTATAGTCTCTCACACACACACACACACACACACACACACACACACACACACACACACACACACACACACACACACACACACACACACACACACACACACACACACACACACACACACACACACGTACACACACACGCACACACACACACACACACACACACACACGCACACACATATACACACACGCAGGCACGCACACGCACACATATGCACACACACACAAACGGGTGTATATAGCAAGTCACAGATAATGCCTGTCCAGTATGGGGCAAATCTGCGCATGACAAAAAACTCGATCGAGTTCTTAACACCCGCTGTAAGTTTGACACTTGCTGCCTGAGACCTACAGAACAAGGAACTCTCTACCTACTCACTGGTATTTCTCCCCCAGAAATGTGTAAAACAGTAGCAAGCAGACGCTAAAGAAATTCTCTCCATGGCCACACCTCCACAAAATCGCCTGAAGATTCATGACAAGTGCGCACCTCACCCGCAGAAGAACACCTCAACATCTGGAAAACAAGACTTGCGCAAACCCCACTCTTTGGAAGACATGAAAATAACACCTTCAGAACAACTCCCTCCATGCCTCAAAGACAAACAGGTGAGTTGGAAAGCCCGAAGCCATCTTTGTGTTGAGGTACAAGACAAACTTTAACAGCTCAACCATGTGTGACCGCAAAGCACAGCCACAGACCCTGGAGCATCTCATGTGATGCCAACTGACCTGTTGACAGTGACCTGCACCAGGGCAGACCATGCACACTCTACCGGGCCAGCTGGTGCAGCAAGCATAAGAATTGCAGTGAATTGGAAAACTAGTCGTGGTCTTCCTGACAGCGTCAACAGTTCTTTTTTAGCACCTTTCTCCAGCCATCCCTAAACACTATTGTGCTGACATTGCTGGAGCGATAATTTGCCCAATATTCTTGGGCCTCAATGATGTGGTGACACCACTGACAATTCCATGGCTATTCTTCTGTTTTATATTGCGTATCCTTGCTGTTTGCGTTGTTGCATAGCATCAATTTGTAACTGATAGAATGATCTAGCATGGTTTGGGTTTAGTAATCAAAATAAACAAAACAAAATACAGGAAATAGATGCATGCAATAGCTTACAGTTAAAGTAAGCCTTTAGTATTGGATCCAGTCATTTCACATGTTGTATTGTAAATTTGTAAAATGGGATAACAATGAGGCATCATTTGCTTTCTTATTGCTGTCAATTAGTAGGAAAATAGATCTCCTATTATACTAATTTTCTGGTCTTCATTTCTTATTAATGACTCCTATAGAGCAACCTGACACGAATCACAGTACAAAAAACGATGTAGATTTTCAGGAAACTCTTCCTCTCATCTGGGCGCTTTCAGCATTCTCCGTCAACACTCGGCTTCGTCCTTCTCCGCCCCCTCGCCCCCCTCCTGCCAACCCCACTCCGTTGTGATTGGTTACCTTCCGGAAGAGCATATTGCATCATTACTATACATGGACAATCCGGATTGTTCTACGTAGATAAATCCCGGAAATTTGAACAAGTGAATCGGGACCGGCGTCCCTAGTGTTAAGCACTCTGCACAGCCACCCCAGACGGTGAGCATGGAATACGTCTTAATGCATGTACGTCATTATTTGACACTTTAGTATGGTTAAACATGACTATAAATCATTATAACGACGTTTATAGGTCATAAAAGTCGAAAAAGCATAATAGGTGCTCTTTAAACTATAATTTTGTCAATCCACTCTTTATTTTGGGTTTTCTGGGGCATTGCACTCACACACACACGCACACGCACACACACACACACACACACACACACACACACACACACACACACACACACACACACACACACACACACACACACACACACACACACGCAAGGATGATTTAATCATGTAAATGGGGACAAGTTGCAACAATTAGTTATAACAGTGAAGGGGCAAATATTGGTGCAGTTAAAAATCACTAAATGTCTTCGCCCATAGAGAGGGAAAGAGGGGGTGTACTAATGACCACTGTTACACACAACCTGTGTGTCTTTTGTTGTGCCCCTCCATTACAAGGACACAATATAATGATGTCTGAAACAGGTTTGTAGGAAAATAGCACATGAAGCCGGTGATCCATGGTGCCATCCAGGAGATCTCCCTGTGTGTGTGTGTGTGTGTGTGTGGGGATTGGTGTTTTAACCTGTGCACATTGATTCCTCAGTGCAGCCTCACCCAGCCCCAGAGTCCAATCAGTCCGACTCGGACTTGTGAGGCTGCTTCAACTGGCCATCATCCTCATTCACGGGGATTGAGCTTGAAGGTCAAATTAGCAGCGATGTACCTAAATTTGGTCCTTCCCACAAGTTTGGACATATTTATTCAAACCCAAAAAGGTGAAAAAATGCTCAAAATAAAGGATATTCTCATTCATTATAGCTATGATCATTTGATGAGATAATTATTTGATGTGTGTGTGTGAACCATTGAATTAAGTAAGAAGAGCAATTTAAACAGAAACACGTGAAGCCCTTGCAGACATGCTACACCACTCATCTGGGCTGTATTCAAATTTCTTCTACAAGACGAATATTAACTTCCTGTTCAAATGTTTGCATGGAGCTGCGTAGCCAAAGGACCTTTCAATGTAGTCTGGAGAAATAGAATCACGTTTCCATTGGCCGACAGCAACAGGGTATATCTAACCCTTAAAAAAATAATTAAATAACTTCCATATTGAAGGTCAAACAAGTAGAGAGAGAGAGAGAGAGAGAGAGAGAGAGAGAGAGAGAGAGAGAGAGAGAGAGAGAGAGAGAGGAGAGAGAGAGAGAGAGAGAGAGAGAGAGAGAGAGAGAGAGAGAGAGAGAGAGAGAGAGAGAGAGAGAGAATTTATTTGTGTAATTTATCATGCCCTTCATAATGACAGAAATTATTACGGGAACACCATAATTGCAATATGAAACCATTACGTTTTCACGGCAACCCTTTTTTCAACCTATTCACAGACATCAATAAACTAAGGCTGCTGGAATATCATACAAGCAATTAACATACAGCCCAAACAATGATTGGACATATCTAGATAAAAGCCATTCCATAGTGGCTGTTCACTTATAGGATCTCCTTTGTATGCGTTTGGCCCCCTCAAGGTGATGGAGCCTGCTGCAGTGAGATTTAATATTTATTGAGGGGTGTCATTATGTTGCCATTATCATTTAGATCAGTTCATTAAACAACAGGATACAACAATGATGAGACAATTACGGCTGTTAAATAAAACAGGACTCCAAGGGCTAAAAATAAGAATGCATGTCCATTAAATGAAAAGGCCAGCTAACACATGTATATACATTAACACAAATGTGCACGCACACACACACACAAACACACACACACACACACACACACACACACACACACACACACACACACACACACACACACACACACACACACACACACACGCGCATGCGCACGCGCACACACACGCACACACACACACACACACACACACACACACACACACACAATGAAATGCATTCATGATTGCGAGGACATTAAAATAAATGCACAACCATAAAATTTAACTGACCCATGACAAGGAATGCATGAAAACTCTGTCTACGATATGCATTCATGATTACAAAGACATACTCCTGCACACTTCCACCAACCCATACCACACACACACACCGACACACACACACACCGACACACACTCACACACACACACACACACACACACACACACACACACACACACACACACACACACACACACACACACACACACACACACACACACACACACACACACACACACACACAATACAATACAAACATGTCTTGCTCTGTAGGTCACTCCCCTGGTTCCCATGTTGGTCGTTTGAACAGTAGATTTTCGCTACGCTTGGAAAACAATGACTTTCATAGTCATTAACCCCAAGCCTGAACTGCCAGACACTGCAGTAGCTTAACACAGGAGAGACTTGTCAACCTTATACCTGATGGAAAATGTTATAGTAAAAGTCTTGTAGGATATCTTAAATACCAAATGTATTTCAAATATTTTTCAAAAGTTTCTCTGCTTTAACGCATTTCGAACAAAGGCCTTACATTCAAGTCTGTAGGCCTATATTATATATAATTGATTGGATTCTGATCGGGCTTATTCAGTGCCTTGTCTCTAGACCATATATAGACTGTATAATAATTGCAGCCAGAGTGTATGTGTATGATATTGGACAATCATGCTGCACCGCAAACATCACTGCGGTGGCCCGATCCTGCAGATTTGCACTTTACAACATCCGCAGAATCCGGTCCTTCCTCACAAGGGAAGCAGCTCAGCTTCTAGTCCAATAACTGGTCATCTCCCGCCTCGACTACTGCAACTCACTCCTGACTGGACTTCCCGCCTCTGCGATTAAACCTTTGCAGCGCATCCAGAATGCAGCAGCACCCCTTCTGGCCACCATTGTACACTGTATTGTATTGTGTTGTATTGTATTGTATTGTATTATAGTATTTAACTGTGTAGCAACTGCAGTAGCTGCTATCGTTGCTGTAACATGGGGAATTGGTTAGCCTAGCGATTGTTGTACTTGTACTTGGTTCTATGAACATCCTTCCGTATCGACAGCAATATATTGTTGCACTTCTTATGACAAATTTACTTATTGTAAGTCGCTTTGGATAAAAGCGTCTGCTAAATGCCCTAAATGTAAATGTAATGTAAATGTGTATCTGTGAGATATGTGGAGAAAGACAGAGATATCCTGATCACGTATTGGGTGCAACATAAATGTATAATTCCAGTCCCAATTAGCTATAATGAAATGGCCGCTGGTGATGCGTGTTAGTATCCTGACTGCACAGAATTTAACAAAATCCAATTGTTCACTCTGCCTCATAATCCATACCCCTAGACACAGATCAAGACATGCAATACAATCTGCCACCACAAGAGTTATTGGCAGATTTCCGCCATAATTAAAAAAGTAAACACGATTGCTTATATTAACAAGAGAATGTAAAAATAAAAAAGCCTACATTAATTATACGCCTTCTTAAGAAAAGGAAATCATATCTGGTAGCGTAGGGTTCAGTCCAGGCCCCTCTTCAAATACTGCTAATGAGGTGTTTGTTGGTAACTGCTCCAAGTTTCTCTTATGTTGATAATAGTCCTGTGTGTTGTATAATTTATTGTACTATTAAACAGACGGTTTGACCACTTTCTATTGTCCCCACGTGGTGATGTAGCCAACCTATAAGCACCAGCACCAATTAATCCTGCTCAAAGGGTTGCATAACATGCATGTAGAAACCTTATAGGTAGACATTAAAATACAAACAGAGAAGAATAACAGCTTTAGAGGTCGATGGTAGGGAGTTGACGAGACATTGTGTGCAGTGCTGAAAAGCTTCTAAACGCCAGGGGAAATGCAGTGTCATTTTTTCCACACTTAGGAGTGCTCAGAAGTGTGTGGCGGTGAAAGATCAGGGCAGGAAGTCTTTAATGGTCCGGTCCTGACCTTGCTCTGACTCAGAAGTGTGGCCGTCTGGGTCTTCCCTGACCCAAATGGGGCTAAAAGCGTTGTGGTTGTGAAGACGTGAGCCAGGCAGGGTAAAAAGGAGTGTTGTGATTGGAGGTGTTTCAAGGGTGTTACTTTGAAATAATTCACAAGAAGTGAGTATTATCCAGTGTCCTCAACAACTGCAGTCGTGAAAATTAAATTAGGCTTCAAGAATACCGCTTTAATGTCCGAACTAGGCCAACATACTGCATTCGTTTTTTGCATTTAGCGTGATCCATTTTCTGATTACTTTTTCTGATCCTCAAATTAATTTGTTCTCCTTCTGCCTTCCATGCTGTATTTGTATATGGATGCACATAAAGAAAACAAAGGAGGTATTGAAATCTCACAAAACCATTGACACATCAGGTTAGATAGCCACGTGCACGCAGGCAAGCACGTATACGCACACGCACCGACAAGACTTAATTAGGACCACATTTGGACAGCCTGAGGGACCATGTCTATTTTTGTACTTCTGTGTTTGCTGATGTGCATATTAATATTATATGGATGGAGATGAGAGTCGACCTAATGGCCTCTTCAAATCCCACAAAATGCGTAACGTGAAACTAACCCCTGTGACTCAACTCCTTGTGACTCTACAATTCACGCTCTGTAGGGCGGATTATAAATTTAAATTGTTTTGGTGATTTAATTATCTCAATCAAAACATTACCCAAGAAAAATAAACATGACTGTTTCATTTGTTTGGACAATTAAAGAACGCTTAAAGGACAATTGTGAGTTGAGAAATAGAGTTGCAAATTAATTGTCAATGTCAGGGCCAATCAAATTTACAACCTCAAAATAATATAATAAATTAGGCACAATTATAATTGTTTTCCAAATAAAGTCCCTTGTATTTTATTACCAGTATGCTTGTAGACTAGTTTTAAACAATATTAGAGTTAATATTCAAAGGGGTCAGTGGTTTGGCTGGACATCTTCTTTAAACTTTGTGTCACTTCAATAATACTAATAATGCTAATAACTGTTAATCGCAATACTACGCCCAAAGTTTATCCTATGAAATCATGTCTGTGTGTGTGTGTGTGTGTGTGTGTGTGTGTGTGTGTGTGTGTGTGTGTGTGTGTGTGTGTGTGTGTGTGTGTGTGTGTGTGTGTGTGTGTGTGTGTGTGTGTGTGTGTGTGTGTGTGTGTGTGTGTGTGTGTGTGTGTGTGTGTGTACAGCACCTTTAAACCTAAAATGATTCTGTCCCTGTCCTGTCTGTAAAGCCCACCTGCAGGCCATCGTGCAGTTTTGGTAGCATATCTGAATACAACACTTGTTTAATGAGCTATCCTGTGCCAGCGGATGAATACTGGATCCTTTAATATATTGTAAACTTGAAAAGACGTCATGTTACCTTACAATTTACATGCTAATTTCTGGGAAGTCTAAGACACACCAAAACTACATTCTCCTCTTCCTCCTCTATTCAGTTATTTTTCATTCGGATCACGGCTCCTTTGACTCGGAAAGTATACCGTTTACAAAAAAACACCTGGTGTTTTGTCTCGCTCTCCCACTCTCTGTTGCGCATGGTGAAAAATTAGGATTTTGGGTTTTAATTTGTCCTCGTGTTAGTCCTCACATGCTCTCAAGCTGGGTAAATAATTAGCCAGCCAGGAAGCATCAGCTAATACACGATTACCCAATCTGATACCTTGATTATCATGGCAAGGTTCGCTCTAGGGTAGAGAGTATGTAGCGGCAGCACGGCCGAGTTCTGCTGCCGCTGCCTCTCATTTGCTCTTCATTGACTAATTCAGTGCATGATTTGTTCTCCAGCTCATTAAATAAAACCGTTGTTAATTCAAAAGGAAAGTTCCCAAGCCCATTTGTCTGTGCTCTGTTTGAAGCCGTTTGCCACGAAGTCTAAAGGGCAGATTTTGAAGAGGACAGGCAATATTTTTTGTGACTATAAATCCTATTAATTGAAGTGTAAATTACATGGTGATGTTGGAAATATGAGAAAATAATAAAATTGACCCTTGTTGACCTCTCTCCATTCCTAAATTAAGGTCTGGTGTAGGCCTACTTTTTTTTTTTTTTCTCTTTACCATCATGACCAAAAGTCTGATCTGAAGGGAGAAATGGACAACACGGATTCGCAGAATCATAAGTCCTTGAAGCTTTGGTTTGAAGTAAAAAGTCCTTTTTACTTTCATTCAGAGCACAGCTTCTAGTGTTACGATGAATGTGAATCTATTAACAGCCTTGTCCATGGGGAGCCCCTCGACACTATCCATCTAACACTGCAAGCGGAAGACACACAGTTTACACGATCTTGTTTCTCTTCCTGCACACTAATAGAAGCACTTAATTAAATTCTTGATGACTTGGTTGATATCACTAATGGCCCGTTAATGGTCATTTGCAATGAGTAGTCCCAGCTCAGCTGAAGAAAAGAGCTAATGCTGCAATTTAAATGTTAAAGGCCAGTTAGTTAACGGATCAAATACAAATAAACCCCTCTATATTTAGAAGATGGTAAAATGTCGCCCATGTCTGCGTTGTGCCTAATCTCACACATTTTAATGAAGATGAAAGTGAGTGTGTGATCCAGGGACTGTGAAGGGGTTCAAGAGATGAAAAGCAATTCTCACCTTGTCAAATGTGTGTGTGTGTGTGTGTGTGTGTGTGTGTGTGTGTGTGTGTGTGTGTGTGTGTGTGTGTGTGTGTGTGTGTGTGTGTGTGTGTGTGTGTGTGTGTGTGTGTGTGTGTTTGTTCCTGTGGTTTAAAGGGACATTTTGTCGGATACCTACTTACTCTATGAGGACACCATCGGATTATGAGGACACCTCTGGTGTCCTCATAATTCAAACAGTGTAGCGGCACTCAGGAGGCTGTCATCAAGCTGCTCTCAAATTTTCTCAAAAAGTCCCGATAAGCACAAACCCAACTTTTTTGTGTGTGTGTGTGTGTGTGTGTGTGTGTGTGTGTGTGTGTGTGTGTGTGTGTGTGTGTGTGTGTGTGTGTGTGTGTGTGTGTGTGTGTGTGTGTGTGTGTGTGTGTGTGCGTGTGCCGTGCGTGCGTGTGTGTATAGGGGTGCGACTTGGGCTGTACCTTTTTTTTTTCATACTTTCATATAATCCTGTTATTTCACCGGGAAATACGGTATATGATGGTATTTGTTTCAAATGAATACAATAAAAAAACACTGCAAAAGCTAAGATGGGGAAAGAAGTCATTAGCATGTGGGATTTTGTCTAGCAACAATGCTGTTTGTATAATATTAAATTAGCCTATGAAAAGTCTTGCAGGGTTTAAATACTTATGGATCATAGAATAATAAGTAGGCTGGGAAATAAGCACCCTTCTTCCTTAGATTTGGTCCAATTGTCAACAAGTAGCCCTACTCGGGTAGACTACTCCAACAAATTTAAAGTCTGCGAAAGTTTTCACCAATTTACACACAGGGAAACACTTAGTTGAACCTGTGTTATATACAGTCCAATTTCGTTACAAGCACGTTCCACTGGCCACAGATTTGTTTTGCCTGCTTTTTCCTGTTATAGAGCTGATAGGCTTCAAAACTGTGATTGTAATTTAATATCCATTGGGGACATGTAGTAACGTAGGCCGTGTCCAGGATGTGTCCAGGCCGTGTTGCATTTTTAGCTTGTCTTTTGTTTTTAGCTAGTCTTTTGTTTAGTGCAGGCTACTTTGTAATTTACCTATTATGTACAACTATTGAGAGAGGAGTACTACTTTCCTGCGCTTCGTTTGGAAGCCCTGTCTCTCTGGCAGATATACACACTAGACACTCAGGACTCATACTGTTGATCGTGTCTTTCACCTCCCAGCATCAGATCGCTGTGAGTGTGAATATCTGATGAATATCCAAAATCTTTCTAACCAATGTTATACTTTAAAATGACATGAAGTGCTATTGAGATGGAATTACTTAACGTAACATTAAGTTTTGATTAAAATATTCTTGTCAAACTTGTCGAATGTGGGGAAATTCGACCTACCATTTCAATCCACAAACTTATTCCAGTCTCAACGAAGCAACAGCAGACTATTTATTCATGTATCCTGCTGCATAACTCTTAGCTTATATATCAACATAATATTTTTTTTTATTCATTAGTTGTAAGAAATAAGTTGAATAAAAAGAGGAGCGTCCGTATTTTTGACAGTATTGAATAATACCCACTGTATTTCTTAAAACCTTGGTATAATATCCTAATACGACATAATACTGCCCAAGCCTATCCAGAAGTGACTGAAGGCCGGAGTTTCCACATGCTATTTGTGTAGTACTTTGAGCATGACAAAGGATTTTGGCTTTAAGGCAGACACTGCACGCACAATCCGTCACAGGTACACGCTATACGCACCAGAAAGGAAGTAGTACTTTCATTTTTCTTCATTACGTTCAAAATTTTGTTATGATCCAAATACTTCAAAAGTTATCTGCGAAGGTATTGTACTGTTCTATTTTAACACAGACACGCAAGCACACATCCAATCACTCACATATGCTTGCAGACACACACACAGAGTTCCGTTAATTTAGACTACTTTGGATCCATCTCTTACAACAGCAAAATGTGTGTTGGTGTGTGTGTCTGTGTGTGTGTGGCCTTTCCCCCCATCAAAGGCAGCAGTGTGCTACGGTTCCCAGGTGTACCCATCGGGAGAGCTGCTCTGCTCTTGGATGCCTTTACACTCACTCCACCAGCCCGGGATGCAATGTGACAGCAGCTGAAGCATCAAAGTCAGGCTGGGTACAGCTGTCTCCCATTGGCTCGCAGTGACGAGTGTAGCTGATAACAGACTATCCCTTCACCCAGGGTGATACTGGAGGCCGGCGAACCGTGGCAAGCACACTTTCCTGATTCGGTAAAGGTATTTTTTGATGTTGTCCTTGCAGTTATGTGTGCTACGGTTGGTCATTATGGTTTTGCTGATCTGCTGAAAATTTAGCCTTAGCTTGAGGAACTGGATATTCCTAGACATGTGTATCAATCTCACTAAAAGGGTTGGGGTGCTTCCTACACTGGTTGTTCAGAGAAATCTAACTACTAGTTGTCTGAACGTCAGGGAATAATTAGAGACATTTCAGTGCATATTGGACAGCCGAGGTTATACGGAAAGAAATCCAACACAATCCCCTGATACCTGTTGTGTTTGGTTGTTGATGTTGTTGGAAGCAATTTGTTGTGTTTATGAATGCCGCTCCTGCAGGGGTGCGGCAGGTTGATTAATCTGTTTAGTTGTTTTTTTTTTTAGGATGGCCCATTTAAGCCTGTTTTATCTTCTTGACATGTTCTCATTCCCACATTGTCTGTCTGTCTGTCTGTCTGTCTGTCTGTCTGTCTGTCTGTCTGTCTGTCTGTCTGTCTGTCTGTCTGTCTGTCTGTCTGTCTGTCTGTCTGTCTGTCTGTCTGTCTGTCTGTCTGTCTGTGTCTGTCTGTCTGTCTGTCTGTCTGTCTGTCTGTCTGTCTCTCTCTCTCTCTCTCTCTCTCTCTCTCTCTCTCTCTCTCTCTCTCTCTCTCTCTCTCTCTCTCTCTCTCTCTCTCTCTCTCTCTCTCTCTCTCTCTCTCTCTCTCTCTCTCTCCTTCTCCACACTTGTTTGATCTTCAATGGGTAAGTTATTCAATCATGTCTATCATGTCTCAGAATAGATATCTATTTTTTTTTCGAACCAGCTCTTATAGGAAGGGTTTCATTATTTGTATGCATTTCTTTCCAAATGTACACTGACCATTCAACTAATGTACACTGACCATGCAACTAATTTTTGCCAGCACAGTGTTTATAACAAGCAACCACCAGCGAGTGCAGGCATTTATTAACTGCATGTATCTCCCTGTACGCCGGAGCTGTAAAGACCCTCCTAGATTTATAGACTAGCCAATATCTATAACATTACAGTCCATTGGGCCGTAATTAATCCACTAGTCAACCTTTTTTTGGGTGCCTGTCATGAGATTTCCGGAACTTTAAACACTTGATCATAGTGACGTATGGTGTTGGCTGAAAGGTCATTTTTGGAGGAGACGATGGTGGATATGTTGCACTGCTGGACAATTAGAATGTTAAGTACACAGAAGACAAGCTTTGAATAAATTAGCCTACTTAAGCCCCTTTCGATGACTGAGGCAAAATCTAAATCCTGACATAAAAAGGTTTTGGACTGCTATACCGTCAATGTATATTCAATTGGACAATCCCCAGGTGAAGGAATCAAAGTCGCGGACATTACAGTTTTTCTCAGTCGCTTTGGTACATTTCTTAGATCAGAATTGAAATTCTCAAAACTACCAGTTCAATCCACACATCATTGTGTCACTTTTGCACATCAAAAAAGCAGTTTATCATTTCTTTGAACAAGTTGCAAATGAATATGTACAATTCTCTGCTCTTTCCTACATTATCAATTGCTTGTGTCAGTCATGTTGTTCAAAATGTATTTTTTAGGCATTAGTTGATTGCATAAGTCTTTACATGCAAAAAGGTTGAACAAGTTGTCATAATATGTCAAGCATATTTCTATACATTTCCATTAGACATTTTTTCTAAATCTGTCATGAATTGGTAAATTGCTACGAGGTGAATCTTGACTTTCTCTAAAGAAGGGAAATGTGTGTGTTAGATCAACCAACGATCAACTGGTTTACTGAAATAACTCCAAGGTGCATCTCCTGAACCATGAACTGGCAAGTATAGCTGTAGCACAACACAATGTTACATTGTCTGACAATGGAATGTGTGGCCAAACAGGCAGGAACATCAGGAGGCGTAGAAAGACTGCACTGTAATTCATACAGCAACGCATGTACAGTTTACCCTAAGTACGTTCACACCAAAAGCGAATTGAGCGACCAAATAACCGGAAGTCATTCACTTTCTATGGGCATGAGCGACCAGAGCGACCCAAGCGTCCAACGCTACCAGCTATGGCAAGCCAATCCCGCCAGAAAACGCCATCATTTAGTCACGCATCACCTTCATTAGGCCGTAAAAAACGCCGTAAAATGTAGAAAAACGGCGTACGCCGATATGCACAAAAATGCACCGCTTTTTACGCCACAATGGAGCCTTTCAAGGGCGCGCGTAAAAAACGCTGTTTTGAGCATTCAAAACGCGCGTAAAATACGGCGTCTCGCTAGTATGCTAATAATCTCCGCCCTTCTTTCCTCTCAGCCAATGCATTTGAAGTGTTTGCGCCCAATCGCTGAACAAGACAAGCAGACCAAATCAGTTCAGCACAGATCTGCTTTGAGGATTTCTCCTCTCATGTTGTTTGTTTTGCAGCGTCTTATAGATATTCATAAATCCAGTAGCAAACATTGTGGTCACCGTGGCTCAATCGATAGAGAAGCTTGCTCTGGCGCATTTTTGTGCATAACGGCTTAAAATACGCAGTTTTTCTACAATTTAGTGTTTTTTACGGCCTAATAAAGGTGATACGTGACTAAATGATGGCGTTTTCTGGCGGGGTTGGCTTGCCATAACCAGCGGCAAAAGTTGAGCGACCAGAGCGACCAAAAAAAGTTGAAAACGGCTGGACTTTATGCAAATTACTATGACGCGTATCAGCGACCAGATACTGACAGCCAATCGGAAAGTAGACGTTCTTTGCTTGCGTGGATCCCGGGGAACACCGAAAACCGGCACTTTGGTTCCTACCTAATTTTTTTGGTTCCTTCCTACTGTTTTCCCAAAATGTCAAATGAAAGTTTAATCACGGCTGTAACTGGGCACATGGTGTTGTACGATCCGAGCCTTTTTCACTTCCGAGATCGCAACAAAAAGGCTCTGGCCTGGGCAGAGGTGTCATGCGTGGTTGGTTGGTCTGGTGAGTTAGTTAATGAAACGTTTGAGATTATTGTAAAATAGGCGCGATACATGCCTGCTAACCGAGATCCTAGCATACTAATCTTCCTTGCTCTGAATGGGAGGATCTCGTTTTAAAATATCGAAAATACATTCGTTGGGCAAAGGAATAATACGTTGTGCAAAGGAATAATGCACGCATAATAATGCAATAATAATGCAAATGAATAATGCTTATTAGTAAGTTAATTCAATTAATAAGGCCTATTTATAGAAAATCGTTGCGCTCTAGAACGTTCGCATTAAGCGGGAATCATTTTCATTTGCTCTCCGTACCCCCAATCTAACCAACCAATCGTGTGGAGTCATGCTGTAAACAAAACACGTTTTGTTTAATCGGCAAGACAAGGGATAAATGACAAGGGATATATCTCTTGTCTTTTATCCCTCTATTCCCGCTATTTCCCACTATTCACGGAGCCTGAGGTGAATCATTTTTAATTAAATAGTCTTATTTGACTTGACTAGGCTATCTATCTAGATAGATAGATAGATAGATAGCCTAGTCAAGTCTTTATTAATACCAAACGACACAAATCGTCTGGAATTCATTCAGGTGATTCGGCTCACACAGGACAGTAGCCTACAAGACCACACAGAACAAGGGAGACAAGTCTGATTGGACATACACAAAATACTTCACATTAAAACTAGACACCCGTTGATAGATAGATAGATAGATAGATAGATAGATAGATAGATAGATAGATAGATAGATAGATAGATAGATAGATAGATAGATAGATAGATAGATAGATAGATAGATAGATAGATAGATAGATAGATAGATAGATAGATAGGCCTAGATAGATAGTTAAATATGTTCCATCATTCGCCTTGTGGAGCCAGTCAGTCCTGTGCCCGTATGCAAATTAGCCATGTGCTGCCAATGTAAATTTGTTTGAGTGAACGACAAATGAGTGCAGATCATGATTTGCAGATGCAGATCAGTAAAACACATTTAAATTAGCCTACTAAAGCACGCAACGCTTTTTTGGTCTCGATTGTAAATATATATATATATATATATATATATATATATATATATATATATATATATATATATATATATATATATATATATATATATATACCTGTGTATACATATACCTGTGTGTGTATATATATATATATATATATATATATATATATATATATATATATATATATATATATATATATATATATAGAGAGGGTAATCACTGTCGAAGCACGTTATCCAACAAGCAAAACAGTCTCTGCAATATTGCCAAAGTGTAGTTCACTCTTTGACATGGCTGTCTGTTCTAAAAGCATATGGCTCCTTTAAATGCATATGCAAATTTGAATTGTACGTCATGAGCGTCTTGAGCGACCAAAGCGAACAGAAATATTTGCAGCGATTTTTATGAGCGACCAAAGCGTCTTTGGTTGCTCAATTTTTGGTGTGAACGTACAGTAAGGAGATTTTCCTATATTCAAATTTCTAGCAATGACATGGTCCGTCAACAAATTACAGTACAGTCAAAGCTTAAATGTGAATCTTGTCCCGTCTCTTGCAATCAATCTCCCACATACACTAAGGTGTAACTTACAATTTACAATAATTGTCTTCAAAACTTTAGCCATACTTGAGCGTCTGCCCCCGCGACCCGACCCCGGATAAGCGGCGATGAGATGACTTTAGCCATAGTTTACATAGGAACATCCCTCCAGAGTACACTGTTATATTGACAACATAACTAAACAATTTGACTGTATTGTCCGTACACAATGACACAATGACTTGTCATTGTGATGGCACTGACATGTTCATTGACACAGATATTTACTTTTGAGAAACAACCTAAGGATTTTGAGCAAGAGAAAGGCTTTTGCATGAAATCCATGGTGTTTTGCTATTTGTACGAATTGTTTTGAGAAATGCACTTACTGTTTTGCAAATTTCAATTCTGATCTGAGAAATGTACCAAAGCGACTGTGAAAAATTGTAACTTGTGCACTTGAAATTTGTGTTGGATACGGGAACATTGAATAGCAATGGGTTTGAAAGTGGAATAATCAGATAAGAGGAAGTAAATAACTTTCTTCAAATGGTGTATGTGTGTGTGTTTGTGTGTGTGTGTGCTTGTGACAAACACACTCAAACACGCACACACACACATGCACAGACACACACACACACACACACACACACACACACACACACACACACACACACACACACACACACACACACACACACACACACACACACACACACACACACACACACACACACACACCATGTAAGCCTACTAATTTGAGGTTACTAAATGACACAAAAGGTCAAACTGATTGGAAGTCAATTAAGGACAATGTGGTGTACTAAAGCCCACAGGTTTGACCTTTCATTTCCCAGTCTATAGTACATCACACCTCATGTCCCCTAATGCAGTGCTTTCGAAGTCATCTGAAACCAGCCATGCAACTCATTATTGAGTAATTAGTTTTCTGTCCTAGTGGGACATGCATTATTGAGCATGTGGCACATTGTTTAAGCTGTGGGCTTTTTCTGTAGCACATTCCATGTCCCATTTACTCGGTAGGGCGATTTTGAGAATCAAAAAGACAAAAGATATGGGTTAGTAATACTTAAAGTCGCAATGTCTAACAATTCAATTAACTCATAGCTAGGGCTGAACAATTTATCGATTTCAAACCGACATCGCAGTGTAATAGGACACAATTTTCGAATCGTGAAGGCTGCCGATACAATGAAAGATAAAGTGTTTGTGCCAATGTTACACAATCTCACCAACAGCACTGGAAGGCTGCTCTTCCAGTGCTATTCAAAACATCGAGTCTGAATTTGTCGTTACTGGTCAAGTCGCAAATTTTGGATCGACTTTGAGTTAACTTCATATTTGTAGAGTGGAAGAGCCACATATCTGTACTTCTTTATATTGCTGCAGTTTAGTTTGTGTGATTTGTTGCTGTTACTGACTTGAGATCAGTAACAGCAACAAGATCTGAGATCTTGAGATCTTTTTGCATGTAAAGACTGACTTGAGACAAGTTAATTTTTCTTTTACAATTCAATAGTTAAATAAAGTTGTAGGCTATAATATCAATGTGACTGCATCAAATGTTGTGTTGGTCATACAATTCAGCCCTACTCATAGTGTAAAATATCCAGAAATATCTGAGGTCAAGGCTTAACAATAGTATTTCAGTAACGTTCTCAATTAAATCACATCCTATATTTGATTTATTCTAAATAAACTGCTGTCCAGCCTGTACCGCTCTCTTTATTACCAACTCATGCCAACCTTTCAGCCGAGCTACACTAGTTTGCGTCAAACAGAGTGGACCAAACACTGTTTTGAAGGGGGTTTTGTATTCTGAAAGTCTGCCGCCTACTCACTGGGAGGGGCTCAATCTTACACATTGTGACTTAAAAAGGACAAAAGCGGTCACCAATATATAAAATGCAAACAAAGAACTTTCGTTTTTGGAATCAATGTGTGTCAGTCAGTATGAAGTTGGTGGACAATATAAGTCTATCGCCCTACGAGTACTTTACAAAATTTCTTATCCAAAGGGCTGTATTGGTATTCACATTGTGGCGCCTAGGAGCAAAATGCTCCTAGGCGGATAGGCAGCAAAGTGATTTTGACAAATTATAATGGTAATGAATGTTTAAGTGCAATAAGCAATGGGGGACAACTATGATGTGTTAATGACCCGGACCTACATCTTACCACTACATAGTTGAATACTTGATCCGGATTTGTTTATAACGTTGCAATGGTGTGCAACCCTAACCTTTAATAGCAGGACACTTCTCCTTTTTAACAGTTTCCCATCAATGTGCTACAAAAACCACATTAACAACCACATCTAATAGATCTGTTGACCAGTTGCTTCCTTGATACAAGCAGATTTAAGTCAATCATATACAATAATGTTACAGATGAAGTTAACTAATATCTAATCATTTTTGGTAACAGTGTAAACCAGAGTAAACCCCTCTGGGCTATTGAATAGGTTGCTAACCATGACCCAAGTACATTATTCCAAATAATGGGATAGTCCTTCATGGTTTATTCCTTAATTATACCATAGTTGGACCCTTGACAATATTGTATTGTTTTCTCCAATGAATGTTATTCAGCCACAGGGCTGAAGTAAACTGCCATCCAAATTCTGACAAACAATGACTACAAGTTGTATCGAGAATATATTTGTAATTAGAAATGCCTCCATTCCTTTAAAGTAGCTTATTACCAGCTACTGTACCAGTGTTTATACAATCCACCATGTCAAGGTGGCAGGCAACACATAATTAAATGAATGAATAACATCTCTTTGTAGTGCAGAAAAACAGAAAATTATGTTTCGATTCAAAGGCCTAAGCCAGTTCATGACTTCCAATCCTTCAAAATATAAATGAAACAAGTAATTCGAAACATTACAAATTCCATGATTTGCTTTAGTGAGAAACAATGTGTATAGGTAATTAACACAATACTTTGAGGCAAGGAATTACAAAAGTAAAAAAAATCATCCCCAGTAGGCAGCTTTTGCAGAAACCTAATGGAAGATTATATTGTTCATGATTGCTCAGTCAATATATAACAATCCGTTGTTTATACAATCTATAAAGTTAAGGTTTGCAGGCAACATATAAATTAATTTACAAAATTGTCATGGAGTACCGAAAATAGATTCAAAGGCCTAAACTAGTTCATTATTTTTAAAAGAGGAACTATCCTGCAAAAATATGAATGAAACAAATAACTCCAAAGTCACATCTTCCATCAATCCTAAAATATTTTTTCTGTAGTGATAATCAATGTGTAGAGGGAATTAACTGAGTTCTTTGAGCCAAGGAATTACTGAAAAAAAATAAATAAGAGAAATCGTACTTCAAATTAAATAAGATTTTGATACAATAAAATCCTTCTCAGTCGACAGCAGTTGCATAAACTTAATTAAAGATTATAATGATCGAGATTGCTCTGTCAAAAAAAGGCAAACTGGTAAAATGACTGCCAGACTTTATTTCAATTTCCAGGATATAAATATGTGAACATGCTTTGTTGAAATACAACAATGATTAACTTACCAGTGGTGTGCTCTCCATTAGCAAAGTTTGGTCCTTTAATACACTTGACCGTTTGACCCTTGACCCATGACATTTGCACAGCCCTCAACAGCCCTAAAATGACCATTTCAATTTACTACATTCAAAGCTAATTGATAACCTAATAACATCCTGATTTCTAACATGATGCCATCCAGGCAGATGCAGTGCATAAGGTGACATTGAGCTGTTGGTCTACGTCATAGTTCAAGGTTGTTGTAGTCTCAGGTCACAGCTGGGGATCAGCCCTTCCCTTATTCATTCCCCAAACCAAGAGCGGTGTGCGGATGTGACAGATGAAGTGTCCACTACGCAGTGACAACTCTCTGAAGCTCCCTTGAGCTCACCTGAATTGACTGTGAAATTGCATTTGAAGAGTAAACCTAAGCCTAGTCTCCAAAGCTGCAAATTGTTTTTCCTAACAAACTGTGGTTCTGTAACCAACTGCCTGACAGATCCCCCGAGCACAAGATGGACTTCAAAGAGAAGCGTTGGTGAGCGCAGTTGTTTTATCTTGTGGAAACCTTTATTACTTTACTTAATATCGGCCTCCATAGTATGGATCATATTCAAGTGTTCCATACATGAACATGCAAGTTGTTGGCCATCTAACGTAATCGACATGATACATCTTAAATGAAATAAAAAAAGGTATTTCTAATCAAATAACATACATTGATTTGAATATGCTGCGACAATGAATTGTTTTTTTTAAACAATTCAAAAAGTCCTATATCAAACCACCAACCTCTTTTAATTATTTAGTGAATGTTTTGGATTTAAAAAAAAAAGAAAAATCTGTGACATTGTTATATTATTAATGCTATTCAAAAAGTCGCACAGGAATCCGACTCATTTTTACTTCTAAAGCTTTCGCCAAGGGGCCAATTTAAATGCTGTCAGTGCCGAGGCATATGTACAGCGGAGGACTTCTATCTTTTTCAATCACAAAGGTTAGAGTCTCCCTGCACTTTCAAAAGCATATGAGGTAACACTTCTTCAGGCTACGCTCCAAATCAAGGAGGTACAAAGCAAGTTCCGGCTTCAGAAAGGACAATAAGGAGGTGTTATTCAGTTCCTGTCGTCCCCATTGAAATACGGGGCTCTAGTATTTCTTGTGAATGGCATAACTATGCCTTCCATCTGTGCCTTAAATGTCCCTCTTATATTTTCTTCCTCCGAACATGTATTAACATTTTTCACTTTTAATAAAACTGAAAACAATTGACATAGAATGAATTGCAAAAAAGGCACTCCGTTAGTAATAGTCATGATCATCCAATTAATTGATTCTAAGTCCATTGATCTTCATTCTTGAACTTCATCCAAGGAGGTGCATAAACATGGGCGCTGAGTGAAACACATTAGGCATGGGCGTCAGAGACATCAGTCCTGCGTAGATGTTAGATGGACTACTTTTATAAAGCGCTTTTCAGACCTGGAGCCACTCAAAGTGCTTTACAATTTGTATCTTAGATTCACCCATTCATATATACTTTAATACACAGACGGATAATACACATCGGTGTCAGCCATGCCAGCTCCTCGGGAGATATTAGGGTGAGGTGACGGACTCTTGCTGAGAGACACCTTGAGAATAGGAGAATCAGGGTCTTGATCCTGCACCCTTCCGATGTGCCTCTGAACCCCCACTTACAATGCTAGGCAGGAAGAGGTCAGAACAAGGTTTTGTGTAGGGAAAAGTGCTGCCGATAAGTTTTGAAGAGCTATAATTGTACATAATATGTTAGAAATAGCAGAGCCATCTGTCAGCTATTAGTGAGTGAAATGCTCTCTGAGAATATCTGTTCTTGTTGACTGCGCCTGCCTCTTTTCTGAGAAAATGTTATTTTAAACCGCTCTCGGCTACCTGACCAATCACAGCATCTCTTTCCTCTTTGGTTAGGGGCAGTAAATCTTGCTTGACAATCACAGTTTTTTTTGGTTGTTTACATACAAATTGCTTCTCTCACTACCCTCTCTCAATGTAGATCTTTTCGAATCTTACCCATAGCAGCTTACATTAAAGTAAGGAAGGAGGGACTGATGTCAGTTCCTCCTTCCTACAGAAATAGCATTAGTCTAATGTCAGTAAAAATTAATCCATATTTAGACGTTCAACCTGGCAAAACTTTTCGCAGAAAAGACTGACTGCCAGAGAAAAATGCAGAACAGACTATATTTGTCACAAGCAAATGATTATACGCAAATGTTAGGATTCCTGCAATAAATATTGAACATATTGAAATTTGTACATTAGCTAGTGTTTAAACATGTTGTTTGGTGGATGTAGTGGCATCTAGCAGTGATGTTGAAGATTGCAGCTAACCAACAACACCCCCTCTACATACAATGACGTAGGAGTAAGGTGACCTATACTGGTATTTAAAGATGCATGTTGGAACTTCTAAAACAATCAATTATTTTGAATGTCATGTGATGAGGTTCCTTGATATGTTTATTAATACTACTTAGTAATATAGTCTGTGAAACTATAGGTCATAGCTTACAAGTAAGATAGTGGATATGATAAAAAAAAAAAAACAATGACATGTCATTTCTAGAGCCGTTTGTCCGTTCTGGGTTGCTGTAGAAACTTTTCGGGGAAACATGGCGGGCTTTTGTGTGTACCCACTCCCTAAGTAGATAAACAGGGCTCTCATTCTCAGGTAGAGAACATTCCCATTTTCATGTTGTTTAATCCACATCTATTGACGCACTTAGACACATCATCAACATCATACACCCTCACCCAGGCGACCCAGCCAGGATTGAATGAGTTCCGGCTTGTGTCTTGTACCCACCGATCGCCCCTCTTGATCCAGAGCCATCTAGAGGCCTTCTCAGCTACCTCTGTGGTGGTCCATTTCTGCCCGGGTTGTTCCGCTCGATTTTTTTTTTTTTTGCGAAACTACACCTTGAAGTACACTTACACTTTTTTTAAAAAGCAAACAAAATAGTATACATATATATGTATATACACACATACTGACTGTATGTATGGATACAAAGAGAAGAGCATAAGAAAGACAGACATAAAGAAAGCGAGAGGGATGGAGCATGAGAGAGAGGGAAAGACTTAAAGCAAGATGGGGAGAATTAAATTAGAAACAAAACCTGATGCTTGATTTTAATAAACCATGCATCAGTCAGGTTCAGCTTCACACAGTCAACCCTCGCCAACGTTTTTATTTGTATAATTATTTTCTCCATTTACAGAACATGTCCTCTCCACGTGTCAAGCAATCCCCAACCCGTAGATCTCTCGAGTCAGCGGGGACAACGGGTTGAATTTGTGGCACACTTGATCTTGCGATACCAACGTTTTGTGATGAAACACTCAACAAGCCATCGGGGTAGCAGGTTTCGGGAGCTTCATTTTCTCCATGAAGCTCTGTTGCCCGGTGAATTAATGAGATGGTAAGATCACACAGAACACATTGGTGTACCTCGGATTGTCACTACGGATTAGGGAGACAATATTTTTCTTTAAAAGGGGGCTCTATGGCTAAGACAGGCCAGTCAATCAGAGTGCAATTAGGTCACACCGCATAGTGCATTAGGATGTGTAGCTTCTGGTGGCTCTCAGGTCCCCCTGGGGAGGGATAAGTAAGTGGGGTGAGACTGTTCTACTACCTGCTTTACTACATCTGCAAGTTTCAATGGTGCAATCCTGTTATCAAGGAACAGCAAGGGACCATACTACAGTCAGACTTTTATTAAGAAAGCAATCACTTCCAGACCAGTTTGATTCTCTAGTCCTTCACAAACAAAAAACACTGACTGATTATTAAATTATGCTTTCTCCTTATATCCCTTGAATACAAGTCAACTTAATTATCCTGCAGGTTATTTTATTTTTTTGTCGTTCATGCGGGGGTCGTGGTCAGTCCGGCGGCGCTTTTCCGGAAACGAAAAACACCATTTTCAAGATGATGATAATGAAGTTTTCACTCTCTGCAAAGCTCTTTGAAATATTTGATATAAAAACATTTTTATTGCATACGATTCCTTAGTCTGGGAAGTTTAAGACAGCCCATAACCCCAACTACACACCTCAACAGAAAGCCATTTGGCCCGGCATGACCTTTGGGCCCAGCCAGCGCATGAAAATGAAGAAAGAGTGGCACCCAGTGGGAATAAAGCAGACATAAGTCTGGCAGGAAGCCATAGCATGCATACTGAACCCTTTATATTCTGAAGAGCCATACCATGCATACTGAACCCTTTCAATTCTGAAGAGCCATACCATGCATACTGAACCCTTAATATTTTGAAGAGCCATACCATGCATATTGAACCCTTAATATTCTGAAGAGCCATACCATGCATACTGAATCCTTAATATTTTGAAGAGCCATACCATGCATACTGAACCCTTTGTATTCTGAATAGGACAACACCATGAGAGCTGATGACTGCTTCAACTGTCCCTCATGTTTCTGTTTACTATTTAGCATTGGAAATGCATTGCTACTACTGTTATTGTGTCTTATGATTTAGTAGTATTTATTTAAAAGACAATTTTATTTTTTATTTCTACAAATTTCCGCACACTACAAATTTGGCACATGAATTGTTGGATAAATACAAAATAGTATCATCCTTTCAAAAGAGCCCGTAGCATAGCTTTGTACGATGTGGTGTGGTTTTAAATGATTAAATGCCGAGCAAAACATCTAAAAGAGACAATGAATTTCATGATGATTTGGTCGAAGAGACCCATGTTATTTGATGAAATAATACAATTATATTTAAGTGATTATTACTTGAATAAGTAATAATCCGAATATTCAAGAATTTTTTTTTTTGGTAAAACCCATTTTTGAATGCACAAGTTCACTCACCCTAGGGAGAGTGTAATACGTATATTCCCTGGATTAAAAAAACCTTTACATTTCAGTTTTTAACATGGCATTTGGATTATTTAAATGCCAATGAGGGTTTGGCAGTAAGAGTTTGAGATTTTTTAATAAATGTAAATATGCAGCTATGTAACCTTGGACCTCTGGGTTTATGCTATCCTTGAAATAAGTTCAGTTCTTCCCCCCATTCTCACGCACCTCCTTCCCAGGGGAGAGATTTGGGACGATGAAAGTTCCTTCCATTCTGAATAATCAAGGGCCTGCCCCTTTTTTCTTTGATAAAGATGAAGACGAGTACGAAATGAACCTCATCTCTCACCGTGATTAATGTCCATGAGTGTAATTAAAGACTTTTTAGTTAATTCCCCTGTCTCCACTCTTCGGTAACCATTTTTTATGCCCCCCCCCTCTCCCCACATCGCCTAGTGGTTGGCTCTATTGTAATTGAATGTCATATCTTTTTTTGCAGCACCAACTTACACCAATGTCTTTCTCCTGTGAAAAATACATGGTTTATGCTTGCTATTCTTAATTTATTTGAATGTACAATGTACAGAAGTGTCATTAGTCTCAACAATTTGATGCATTGCATTGAAAGGGATAAGGCATTTTAATTCCCAATTTTAATACTATGAGTGAATCATGAACTTGTGTGAATAACACATCCATCAAAGCTACCCTAACTAGAGATAGTACTGTAGAGACATTGTTCTTAGTCTATTATATTTATATTGTTGCATGCTTCATCTGTTGAATGCCAGCATCAGTTTGTAAACAGTGCAATACAAATTGACTGTGGGTTTATTTAGTAAAACAAGAATATCCCATCTGGTTGAGGTAAATACATTACGTCTAATACATGCAGCCCATGTTGGGATTGTGAATGTTCAGGCCACTGTTGGCTAATGTGAATTGCTATTGGCAGTAGGGGCCCATGGTGCATTTTTCCCCGGGGGGGCCCCAGAGGATCTGTCTAACCATGACGTCTGTCATTCAGTAATATCTGCAAAAAGACAGACACACTGAAGCAGCTGTCATTGGGACTTTGAAAGTCAGCCAGACCTTTCAGAGTAAGAGCCACATGTGGATCATGTGCCAAATGCCCTAATTGTAATCATGTGAGTGTTTGAAAGAGAAAAATACATTGTTCCATTAAAACAACCGCTTCCCTGACTTTTATAATGGCAGGACACAATTAAAAACTAGCATTTTTTATTTTTTTGTTTTTTGCCAGCCAACTGTTGGTGTGAGCATATGTGGTGTGTTTGAAGTGCTACACTCATGAACTGACAAAGTGAAGTGAACAAATGAGTCAAACAAGGTCCACAATATTTCATTTGCACAATTATTAACTACTCTGGTACTGTCAATTCATTTCACAAATGGCTAACTCGCACTCAGCCATCTGTTTAAGTGTCTGTAGGCATTGGTCAGTGATGTGAATCTCACACAATATATCCCTTGTAAACAGATTTTATTGTAATGTATTTAATTTATGTATTCATATACACATGGGTGCTTGAAAGGAGGAGGTAGTTAAATGAATTAAATGAATGTGGATAAGGTACTGGATAGTGCAGGTCAGGGTGTTTAGCTTAAAGCCGGGAGGATCTTGGTTCATTCCTGAACGTGGGCATTATTAGGCATGTAGGCATTATTTCTGTATTTACTGTAAACTGCTGCGGATACAAAGTTGTTTGTTGTATTCTATGAAGTACTCGTAAGTATGTGCTTTTGCTTTGATTTAATTTATGATTATTAATTATTCATCACCCTTAAGATAAGATGATCAACTCGTATCCATCCATATCACACCATCATATCACATCATGTATCATACCATATCATATCACACATAATTTCACATGTCACATCACATATCCTATTGCATTAAATCATATAATATATGTCAAATCATATCACCTACTATGAGTATAGTGCAAAATTACAAAATATTGCAGACAAAGAAACCTATGCAATGCCATTTCCAAAGCTTTAAGCTGTGAAAATCGCTTCCTTCTTAGATTCTTATTCAGCTCATTGTAAGAAAGGAGCAAATTAAATAATATATGAATGACTTTGCAGCCCCGCGGCTTTCCCATTAACAATGCTGGTCCTTAGCCCAATGAGAAGTTAGAGTGAGCATTTAGCTGTGGCTCCATGTTCCCCAGGTCGGTGGATTGTCACTTAAAATGTAGCATGGTGCAAATTCTCCTTTCATTACAATGTCTCTCTGTCCAGTAGCATTGCACTTCATGGCTCACGTGTTCATCTTTGTGCACCATGAGAAGCGTAGGGCCTGCATGTGCAATGGCCAGTCTTTTGGGTTAGATGATTATGCAGCAGTATGATCAAAGACAGAAGCTTGTGAATAATGGTACACCCTACTTCAGGGAGAAGCAATTATTTTACAGTTGGATTTACTTGCAAGCATTCGGTAATTATAAATGTATATAACAAAAAAAACATGGTTAGTCGACGAGGGGAGGGAGAGGGGGGCCTCTTCCAGCACTATACAACTAATTATTCAGTTTAGTCCACCTGTCAAGCGTTGCGATTACCATTAGGGTTGGCTAAGCCTCACTCATCTGTCTGCTTGTCGTTTGACCCAAAAGAAAACCCCAAATCTTGTGCAAAGCTACGCATGGATGTCTTGGAGACATTTGGATAATTAAAGTGAAATGGGGCAGATAATGGCTTTTAAAAACATTTTCAGCCATTTAATGAGCTTATTATTTGTTATGAAAAGGATGTGTCGATTGGCGGCAGCTTTGCCGTCCCCCAGACCCACCTCTCCGTTAGGATTTGCACAGAATTGAACAGGCGAATAAATATTATCTAAGACGATGCCAAACTGGAGCCCAATACACAGTGGGGTCTTTTATTTTAATATATTCGGCAAAATGTCACTTGTCATTCAAGCAGTTTGGTGATTAGTGTGCAATCAATCAATTGAAAGGCCGTTCTCCGAGTACCCTCCATCCCCCCTTATTTTTGGAATGCTCATTTAATTGATAATATTCATGAGATGTGACTTTTCCACTTGAGGCCGGGTTATGGTTTCACAATTAAAAGCCGGGCTCATCACGGCACAGGTTTATTGTCTTCAAATGGCGTTTATGTGCTGTTCATAGCAAGGCTGGCCTCATTTACATCCAATGACACATGAGGGGGTCAATGATGCTGATTTGGGGAATAATCTTTCGGTGCTGTGCCACGGTAACAGCAAATTAGCCCGCCCATTTTCTACTCAATATTGCCGATCAATTAATTGCACGCACGTGTGTGTGTGTGTGTGTGTGTGTGTGTGTGTGTGTGTGTGTGTGTGTGTGTGTGTGTGTGTGTGTGTGTGTGTGTGTGTGTGTGTGTGTGTGTGTGTGTGTGTGTGTGTGTGTGTGTGTGCCAGTATAAATAAATTATTTGTTTTGCATCAAATATCTCAAAGAAGCGCTCCAAGTGGAAACAGAACAGTCTGAATGAGAGAAACAAGTCTCCCTGCTTTGTTCTTGTAAGGCTTGAATGCTTAACCTTATCTTTAACAGCAACACATCCTGGTACCAGGAAACATCCTAGCAACAGCACATTCCAGGACACATTCTTCTGTAATGAGGATCTTCTGGGTTCTTTTCAATGTAATGAAAAATGTCGAAAAATGGGATGCTTTTGTTCAGCGAGAGATTCCTTTTTTTTTTCTGTGTTAGGTGATTTATGTACTGGAAAGTGCCAATTAACACAGGACAAACTGGCACCATTACAGATGATGGGGGCAGAGGTTACCCGCATTGGACTTGACTGTTGGAGCATCTGATGGCTCCATCGATCAAGACCGCATCTGAGTCCGGGAATGATTTATGCTGTCACCATATCTGCCTCCCAAGCCTTGAATAACTGGGTCATGCTGGACCTGTGTGTGTGTGTGTGTGTGTGTGTGTGTGTGTGTGTGTGTGTGTGTGTGTGTGTGTGTGTGTGTGTGTGTGTGTGTGTGTGTGTGTGTGTGTGTGTGTGTGTGTGTGTGTGTGTGTGTGTGTGTGTACGGTGTTGGGACGTCATATTAGAGTTGGCTTTTGATGCTTTTGAGATGTTTTAGCGCAGCAGATCACACCTGCCATTGCAGCAAGCCACCTTGTTTCTGATCTCCGCCTGCAAATTGACAGCCAGCCAAGGGAATCAAAGATAATTCCATGTGCCCGCGCCAGAGAGTGCATGTGGGTTTGATGGCTCACGGTGTTGTATGTATTGAAATAAGTAAACTGTCAGATGGCGCTAATGGTGGTAAGGCTGGAAGGATTTAGGTGACATCATAACCGAAGGGTGCCTGAGCAGCAGGGGACTACGGAATGGGGTCCATGTGTCGTGTTAGCCAACGAGGATGAACTCGATGGGATCCTGCAGACAAGCTACAAGGTGTCACCTATATATTCATAATATTACATTAATCATTTTATATTTTCTTGAACAAATAAGCACCGGGAATAGGTACCTTTATGCTACTGCCATGAACAACTTATTCTGGTAAACACCTGCCTTGGGCAAGATAAAAGTGTCTCTCTCTCTCTCCCTCCCCTCTCCCTCTCCCCCTCTCCCCTCTCTCTCTCTCTCTCTCTCTCTCTCTCTCTCTCTCTCTCTCTCTCTCTCTCTCTCTCTCCTCTCTCTCTCTCTTCTCTCTCTCTCTCTCTCTCTCTCTCTCTCTCTCTCTCTCGAATGTTATGCATTACAGAGACACGTTTAATATTTTTCACCAATTTTCCTCCTCCATGTGGAAAATAAATAGCTGCCCTGCTTTTGGACCCATTAATGCTGCGGGAGGCGTGCCTCTATCCACTCCACGCTATGTACCGGGCAAACACAAAGGTCAGCATTCACAACCGCTTCCTCCATTACTCATTTTAAGTATGCCGTTTGACACTCCAATCCCCCCCTCCGCCCTCCTCCCTCCTCCCCCCCCCCACCCCCCTATCCCCCTACCGGTTCGGCCCTGTGTTCCCAGGGGCCTCATTTCTCCCTTTCAAAAGAGATGCATGCATGCAAACCCACGGCGGACCGCGTCCTGGCGACGGCGGCCAGGGAACCAAGTGCCTCCATTATCAGGAGGCAGAGGCTCCCGCTCACACCGTGCCCTGCTGCCGTTTTTCACGCGTTTATAGCTTTGTGTCTGCTGGTGGAGGAGGAGGAGGAGGAGGTGGAGGAGGAGGAGGAGCAGTAGCTAAAGGGGTACCACTTGTTCACAAGGTCCATTCTATGGTCCCCACGCTTGAACCAAAGAAGATGGTAGTCCCTGACTGGTCATGCTGCTGCAACGCTTCACTGCTATGCATATATATATTTTTTTTTTACCAAGTGATGAAGAAGGGGATTGTAAGAATAAAAATGTAGTCGTGTTCTGGAGTCATCATTTCCTTTTTCTGAGGAAATTTGCCTTTGGAACTTCATAGCTTCTATTAATATATATAATATATATGGTTATATACACTGTATGTGTGTGTGTGTGTGTGTGTGTGTGTGTGTGTGTGTGTGTGTGTGTGTGTGTGTGTGTGTGTGTGTGTGTGTGTGTGTGTGTGTGTGTGTGTGTGTGTGTGTGTGTGTATATATATATACACACAATCACTGTAAAATCCAACCATTAAAAAACATTATATAACGCACACATTTGAAAAGCACCAGCCTTGGTCTCCAGTATCATATATTAGTAGATTACTTTGACATCTGTTTTGCAAGTTCACAAATTTGTTGGTGCAGGTTTGTGAAGTGGGGTAACTGAGTGTTAATTGCATTTAGCATTGTTTATTATAAATTAATTCCTCTTCATTCACAGTGAATACATTACTTTCCAAAAATACCTGCTGAGCGTGGGCCCCAGGGCCGCTGCTGGCCGTTTTGGTGCCCTACGCGAGCAGGGAGGGTGGGAGCCTCTTTTTATATATTAGGTACAACCTGGTTTCACAGGAATCCGTGAAATGACTACGGACGCTTAACTCAAAATCCGTGGGATCATCACGGAAACACGGAATTTGCTCAAATGCAAGTTTATGACACTGATATTCCGTGGCACACACAGATCCCCGTTTCGGTCCAACGATGACGCTACAAAAAGTCAGAAACTGGTGGTAAATGGACTATTTATAGCGCTTTTATCCAAAGCTCTTTACAATTAATACCTCACATTCACAAATCTTTTCTTGCTTAAGGACACTTCGACATGCCGCCGGGAGGAGCTGGACTCGAACTGGGAACCTTCCGATTGCCAGGAGACTACTCTACCTCCCAAGGCTCCCATGACCCCCTGTTGATTCACGTTCGTGCTCTGGGTCACGATTCACGTTCACGTTGATTTCAATCTGTGTGTGTGCTACGGAATATCAGTGTCATTAACTTGCATTTGAGCAAATTCCGTGCACATATCACGGAAATCGGCGTGTTTCCGTGATGATCCCACGGATTTTGAGTTAAGCAACCGTAGTCATTTCACGGATTCCTGTGAGACCGTGTTGATTAGGTAAGTACATCTAATTTGCCGAAATAGAGTGATAGGTTATACAATTAAGAAAAAACTGTGGGCCTCGTCATAACTAATTTACTTCTTTTTTTAATTCAACAATGTCATCTTTATTATTATTATTTTTTATTTATTTTTTTTACAAACCTTTATTTTTGGTGCCCCCCCCCAGGTACTTGGTGCCCTACGCACTCTGCGTACTCTGCGTATAGGGAGAGGCGGGCCTGGTGGGACCGCATGGCAGCCAGTGCACTAATAATAATATCTGTTAACCCACTGCATTTATTTGACTGCATTTTGAAATTTGAATGTATGTAATATAACTATGTAATATTTAAATTGGTGGTTTGTTTGGAGAAATCGCTTTCGGAATCGACAAGGGCAAAAGTATAAATCTGTTTTGTGGGGGAAGTTAATTACAATGAGCGTGTGTATCCAAAGTGTCCTGGAACGAGACTTGTATCTCATCAGCTATTAATTGAATTCTGTTGGTTGTCCATCTTGTGTTGGCACCCGACAAGCGATTGTTATCAGATAGCAGATTGTGGTCAGATAAGGGATATCGCTTAATTGCTAATGAGTTGTGGCACAGGGCCGTGCTGCAAGGCACCAAACGCCATCGGGAGACTATGAATAGCCCTGATGATTGATACTGAGTAGGAGGCAAGTCGCTGATAGAGAAAATGTGTTGAGAATCCGCCACCCCCAATCTCCCCCACCATCGCTCTGCTGAGACTTCCTGTGGTGAATCATCCTGTTGATTCTCCTCCCAGGGCCTGTCCACCGGGCCCTTGTCTAGACACTGAACGGAAGTAATGGCCCGTCATCAACAACCACAATACTTTTCTTTAAGAACAGCTGTATGTATGTATATTTTTTCACTTCCCTTTGGCAAGCAGAGCACAGAGTCCAGACTGCAACGGTAAACCGCGTAAATATTGACGATTTGGTCAGGATGACATAACAGAAATCTGTGTGGTAGCTGTACACCTTATATAATCACGAATATGTAACACAGACTCACAGTTAAGACAATTAAAATCCAAATGTATTTCTGGGGTCAGAAGACAAGAAAATAGCTGAAGCTACCGCTGAGAGACTTGTCATCATGACACAAAAAACACTGCCCTCCATGACGAATCCAACAGCATTCATGCACATGCTGTCAAAAAAGTCATCTGGGATGCAATTGGACTCCCTCCCAGAATCAGTGGTATGAATTCACAACTTTTTTTCACTTCACTGTATAACTTTGTGGACTGACACTGTGGACTGCTGCTCTCTACTTTTGTTTGTTGTTGCACAGTGTACCAGCCTCGTGAGACCATCCAGATATTTAAGTTGAATATCAGCCTTGTCTTGGCTGAGCACCAATTGATTTTCGCAGTTGGATGTTGTTCAAAAAGCTCTAGCCGATCAGATGGAAACAACAGACGCTCTTGCCTGCTTCCGTTTGTGCTGAATTCTGATGAAAAGTAAAGCATTGGAATAATGACCATTGTGGATCGGCGTTTCTCACCAGATACCCATGACCAAGGTTGGCTGAGGGAGAAACCACATCTGAGAGTCCTACCGTTTTCATCAATATGTCATCATCATCAACTCTCGACCAAGTAGACAGTGGAGGTCTCGAACCGATAATAGAGACAATAATCAATTGGAGTGGAAACAAGCGATAATTGTCTAGAAGGCGTTACACTATAAAATCATTGGTTCCACTTGTCGGTGACACAATGCATCAAAGTAGTACATGCAGTTGAAACATAAATTGTTTCAACTGCACGTGGTTTGCGCGCTGCAGCATTTTACTCCAGCATTGACTAGCATTCATAGGAAAACTAGCGGAGAGATTGCACCTGCAAAATATTTGTGCTTCTTACACACACACACAAATCACACACCCTCACACACACTACGCACCCTCAGAGACCAAGTCGCAAAGCTGTCAAATACACGTCAGTAGGACAAGGAGGAACTTCAAATAAAATGTTACAAAGTAACAAGTTCCACCGAGCTAAACCAAATGTATGCTTATGCTTCTCTCAAGGTTTTTTTTATCTCCCTGAAAAGATAAACAAGAATAAACTATATACAACAAATACCCCTCCCCCTGAAAAAATCACACACACACACACACACACACACACACACACACACACACACACACACACACACACACACACACACACACACACACACACACACACACACGCACACACACACACACACACACACACACACACACACACACACACACACACACACACACACACACACACACACACAATGACCCATTTGGGATTGTGGATGTTACCACTGGCGGAGTTAACGCGGTGCACCAAGGCCTATTAGCCAGCACAGCCTGAGCCGTCAGGAGGTGCCTGCCTGACACGGACTGTCAAAGGAGCAGAGTGGGATGGAGGGCCAGTAATTGCAGCCTTGGCAAAGTTAATGACTGTTTAAAGCAGAATGGCCGTCATTATTTCACATTCGTGAGATCGGCACTGCACGGACCCAAACACAATCACAAAGACATGAACACACACACATACTGAGGTTCCTTTGAAATGTTGCCATGGATACCATGGTGAAACATTATTTTTTAAAAGAACAGCTGGAAACTACTGGTTTCTGTCATTTTGCATTGTCCTTCTCAAGCTGAAATTCAGTATTTTTTAGACATTACATTCGATTTGTTTTACTTATGGCAATTTTCACCAGGCAAACATTTTCCTGGAGTAAAAATTGACCTTGAACTGCAGTTCACCAAAGCAGCTGCTGTATTTCCCCACATGTACATATTCCTGACACGATAATGTATTTGGCCCACTCGCAACACGTTGACAAAAATTGCCTTAAAGTTTGCTTTTTGGCTGATACCATTACCGGGAAATATATTTTGCAGATCAGGTGGGTGTTGTGGAGTTTCCGTGAGTTCATAGTTTGAGGCGGATGTGAAAATGCCATCTGTCATTAGAACTCAATGAAACACAATTTTCCACTTTAGTTTGTGTAAATCAAATCCTTCAGGGCATAGACATGGATTGTTCCAGAAGACGGAACACTTCAGCTTAAGCGCTTTCAAAAAAATATGAATTGTGGGCGAGGTTGGATGATCCTCTAGGTAGGCAGATGAGAATGGAAGAAAGAGCCACTTTGACTGTAAAGTGGTAATACTTTATAAACAATAGTTATTTGTGAAAAGTAATTCCACTGGGACAGGTTTGTTTTGTAAATCTATTCGAGAGGTCTAAGTCCTCGAATATTTGCACACCATACAAAAACAATAATGCTCTGCATAGAAGGCCAAATGCAAGCCTCTGCATTATTCCCAGTTAATCAATTTATGCAAACGTTGTCCTTGAAGAGGGAATAGCCTGATATGAAAAGACTAATTTCCATGGTCAAGCTTGCCTTGACTCCCTCCTTGGAAGAAAAAAAACATTTAGCATAGAGTTGATTTCAAATTTATTACTTCCTCTTAAGAATTACAGCAGGGCTATTCTGTTTTCACAGCGAACAAAGTTATCTGACCTTGATGGATTTACATCTATCTGATAAAAATAAAATAAAATACAAAACTTTGAAAATGTATTATAATACCTTTCTTAGTAGTGCACCCATTAAGGGAAATTCTGCATGAGAGATCCAACTTCGGGATCCTAAACCCTTGTTCATCTGCTAAGGTCAGTTGGCAGGGGCAGCGGTTGACAGTTCTTTAATTTAGCAATGCCAGATGGTCCCTTCCGCACACGTTGCCACTCGCTGGTGATACTCAGAAGGTGAGGACACCAGAAATAAACTTCAGTGCCAAGTGCCCCTGAATCTCTCGCTGTCAAGGGTGAACTCTAACCAGCGAACAAGTGTGACAATTTTAAGTGGAGGAAGATGTGCTCTATGTTTATTAAAGTGGACAATCTACTTCTGTTGAAGAGCTGTTAAGAGAGCTAAATTCTATAACTTGTGGAATGGTGCCGAAAGTTTCTTCTTGAACACACGGTGAATGCTTTCTTGAGGAAAGTTGAATGAATGGATTTTTCCACTTTAAGTCTATTTTCCCAATATTGAATGATGTGGACTACATTTTTTAAAAATTGGTCCAGCATTAAGCGAGAGCACCTCAGCCTCGCCTAGCCTAACCCTGTCAATGTATGTCCTAGACCTACGTTGTGCTTAAATGACAGGCACAGATTGTAGGTGATTATAGGTGTCTGACAACATTATTGAAATTATCCCTACAGCGAAATAAAACCTTTTCTTGACCTTTTCGCTTGATCCGATCTGAAGAAGACTTTAGTTGATTTGTTGCTGTAAAATTAAAGGATAACTGGACCCTTTTTTCCAGAACCCTTTAGAAGAATTAAGTTAGCAGCTTTTTCAATGTTTAAAAGAGGCCAAAAGATACATACAAGTTCCTACTCATAAGAAGGATTGGTAGAACAACAGTTTGCAATCTTTTTTCATTTATGGCGATTGCAATTTCATCAAAACTCTCCACTCAGTTAAAACTACCTTTTTTCGAGAGACGTCTCTGTGATCATTTGAGTAGATAGGTCTTCTTTCATGCAATGGATGCTGTGTGTCTTCGGAACATTGAAGCCCGGCTGTAACCAATTCGGACTTGGATCGATGAGGCGATTCACAGTAATCCGATATCATAGTTTTGTAATACTGCAGCAGGTTTAGATTCAGGCAAGGAAGGATATAAACTATGAATTCATTTTATTTTCTCCAAACATTTGAATATTCGGTTGGAAAACCTAACAATTATAATAACCTTGAAATTATGTATTCGGGCCAACATTAATCAACAAACCAAATGCATTACTCAAGCACTCCTGAGTGCAGCGTTTGAACACTGAGTACCATTTTTGAGGAAAGGAGACAGCTGGATGATGAAATCTTTGGGAGAATTGAAGTTGTGATAATTATTAAAAATATGTTTATTTTTGATCAAACTATTATTACAACTTAGGCACACATATTGCAGTTGGAAAGCTGCTATCTTGTAAAATTTTTTTTCATAAATATCATGAAAATAGATAATATCAAAAACCTTGTTATTAAACTTTGAAGACCATTGATCGCATAAAAATCTGAAAATTGTAGAAACTTGTGTATGCCAAATAGCAACGCTTAAATGTATTGTTAATGATCCAAATATGAGTGAAAGCCCTTTACTGTTCCATTTGGTTGATAGTTGATAAAAATAGGTTTGCATCTTTATCATTGGGTGAACACATGTCTAGCTGCACTGTATTATTACTTATACCACGTTCAGGACGAGAAGACTAATTAGACTAATCTATAATAATATTCTAGTCTTTCTTATAATGAACACAACGATAACCTATACAACGGAAGATCAGTCAATATGTAAACGCCAATGTAAAGATCACTGCTCATGAAATGTCAGCTAAACCAACTGGGCTACATACTGTATGTTCAGTTTTACTTTCTACAAATAAATAAATTAAGGGGCTGTACTTCTCTCATTGCAATAGCCAATCCAATAGCCAATAATAACAATGAAATACTAAACTTAAGCTAATGTCAGAGGCATCCCTTTGCTGTTGCTATTACACCTTTTAACTCTGTACTCGAAATAATACTAAGCTGCACACTTTGATGAAATATGTCGGTCAATTTGTTTGCATCTAATTATTTCTTCCTTTCTTTAATTAAATTGACTTTTAATGCTCCTCCTTTTGTTTTTGTTCTCATGTAACTCACACCATCGGTTTGACGGACAGGTTATGCTTCCAACTCACTATCTTACAGTAATTTATGTAATATATTGTTTTTAAAATTGAAAAAGGATAAAGGGGCTGTGTTGTTTGTGTGGGCCATGGCACAAGCATTCATAGGGACGTGGGCAACATTTGAAGTTGGGTTAATTTTATTCAACTTATCGAGTTGTGAGAGGCGCAGTCTGTCCTTTCAGAATCATTGAGTGACAGGATTGACTGTCACTGGCTCGAAAGAAATGGGGGAGACGATTTGTGCCAATGCTGTGTCAGGTTTCGATTAAATCGCTTCCCCTTCTGAGCAAATAGTTATACAAGTGTAATGTGTCTGAAGATAAGTGATTCACTTATGTTCAGACACATTGTAAACTTGAAAACAAGTTTACAATGAATCACAATTTGATTCACAATTCGTTATGTGGAGCTGCAACACATACATTACATATAGCAAACTCTCAATATAGGAATATATTTCTTAAAGGTGACATATTATTCCACCAGGTATGAGTGTGTGATTAGCTGTTACAAGCTGTTTTGAAAATCAGCCTCTTCTGACGTCAAGTGGGCATGTCCACTTAGATGTATGACGGATGCGCGTCCACTTGTGACGTCAGAAGAGGCAGATTCATAACGCAGCTTGTAACGGCTAATCACACTCGCACCTGGTGGTATAAATCCCACCTTTAAGCATATTGTCCCTGTTTCACAGGGACAATAAGCCCATAGTACAGTCATTCAAAAAAAATAATATAAATTAATATCTATTAATTTATATTTCCGTTTGGTTGTAAACTCCCCCGTGAATGACAGTAGATTGTTCACACCTCAGGGCCACGCCCACAAGTAGCGACTAGACCTAAGTGATGCTCACTGTAGAGCCAAATGGGTGGAGCCAGAGGCGGAGCTATGGGTGGGGCAAGTGGGGCCACCCCCCGTGGGCCCGGTCCCTCAGCCGTGTCTCAGCTTGATCCATCTCTGCCCCAGGACCCTTTGTAAAGTTGTTCCGCCACTGGGTGCAGTCTGACGTCCAGCTCTACCTGATTGGGTTTTGCGCGAGCCAATCACCCCAGTTATAATTAAGGTTTACAGGTTCAGGTGTTAAGGTATCAGAGAGCCCACAGTATCAGCTGTTACTCAAACATGAATTTGTGTTTAGGGCAGAAGTCTAGGAAGGGGGGGAAGTGTGTTACGACCCGTTTGTGGTACATTATTTAGTATCATCGTTGTGTATGAATGTTAGAATGAGCGTCACTGTCTATGCAATGTGCCACAGGTTGTGGCTTTATACTGAGAAGTTTAACCCTGACTCGGACAAGGAGATAAACCAAAAATAAGCCACTGCTCATACGGAGCTCCACACCAACATACCCCGTTGTGTTATACTATAAAGCTTAAATCCCTTTCAGACCGAGCAGCCAGCCAGACAGAGCTCCCTCTCTGGGGCTGTTGCGAGATACTACTTGAAATTGTGTGAGTGAGTTGGGGAGGAGCTGGCCCTGAGTCGGGGGGTTCGGCTGGCCCTAGAGGTGGAGCTGGTCTACGTAGGTCAAGCTCTACCCATGGGCCCTGCAGTAAGCAGCCTCTCACTAGACCAGACAGCAACACCTACCACACTTTTGAGATAATAGTGATGACAATTATTGTGTTACAAAACCTTTTCTCTCCACCGGATCAGAAGCCAGCAAACCACCTTGATTTGTCCCGCCTCTGACCGATTAGCCACTCTTGGCTGAGCAGAGGTAATGCGCAACAAATCTTGAAAGGTTACGACCATCAAGAGAATAAAATCAATGAGATGCAATAAACCAACAAACTAATGTCGTACTAGCTTGATAGTGAAACCATGGGCATATAGTATGGCAATTTCAGGGAAAGAGCATGACATTATTCATAGAGATCATGCATATTTCATAGACTGAGTGCATTATTGTGGTTTCGGAATTGGTCTGGTGCATCGACATACTTTGCGTTGTTTTGTTCATATCTAAAGCTGCATGTCAGTCAGTGTATGTCTAGAATTTGAGAACAATCTCTTCCTCTGTCTTTCTCTCTTCTTCACTCATCTCTCCCCCCCCCAACCCTCTCACAATTTAAAAACAAGAGGAAGAGATGACTCCAGCTATTGAACATCTCATAATGATGGCAGTATAATCGGCCCATTAAACATTCTTGTGTCCCATTGTCGGACGTGTACAGTGGCATAAGATGGCTAATTAAGCAAGATGGCCTACCCCAAATGGTGTAGACTTAGAAAGTAAAGGGTCTTTCAATATATCGAGATATGAAAGCCTTATGTCCACCTGTCCTGCATAAAATTTTCTGATAACATTCAGCGCAATTCTTCCTCTTTTTTTCTTAGAGGTTGATGAGAGAAGGAATTGTCGTCCGTCCCCCCCCCCCCCCCCTATTGCCTCAAAGCTGCTGCTGTTCTTCGCACTGTTTCACAGAGAAAGACTGCCTTCTGCAGCATGAGATAAAAAAGTGACGAGAGGTGAAAAATTCACCACGGCTTTGTGTTCTCACAATTTGTAGGGATTCTAAGGCGAGGCTTGAAATACGTTGACGCTGGCTCACAGGGATTTTGTCGACCTGAACTTGCCACACATTCAGGCGTTGAGACAACCCCCCATCGCCCTCGACAAGAACTGTCTTGGAAACTCAAACCATTTTTTTTCTTTTTTTTATCCACTCGCACAGGAAGGGTCAGACAGCAAAGTGAAAGAGTTGCAAGGTTGATTCGAAACGGCGGCAGCATAAAATACTCCGTTGACATGTCGAACATGACAAGGGACTGGCCCATGAAGGCCTCTTTAGATATTCAAAAGCCCTCAACCGATTTCTTTGACGAAGATAATGTACTTATGTCTCCTCAAAAGCAGGCAGTACACAAAAAGGTAATGTTCTTTAGGGAAATGTATACACACACACATATATATACTGTATATATATACTGTATATATATATACAGTATATATATATATATATATATATATATATATATATATATATATATATATACAGTATATACATACTGTATATATATGTGCGTGTGTGTGTGTGTTTGTGTGTGGTTATACAGATGGATGGAAGGATGGATGGATATAGATAGTTCTATATATATACTTATTTAAAATGAATTAATAGGTAGAGTGTAGTGTTATAATGTTGGGCTGTACCCAACTCAAAATGAGACTCTAAACCTCAACTCTGATTTGCCAGTTCAATCTATTATTCTAAACGTTTTTCCATTCACATACGGTATAACGCTAACTGGCTTAAGCTAACATGCACAGCTCGACCACATATTTTTACAATAATGGTCCCAATCGTTTGTATTTGCCTTTGCAGAGTTGACAGTCAAGGTTTTTTTAACATGAAATAAGCCTCCGTCTCCTATTGAAGCATGACATCTCTCGTCCATGTCTCATTCCGATTCAGATTTTATTCGTCACATACACAATACATTGCAGTGAAATGTTCTCAGTCGTCTCCATGCTAAATAGTCACATAACAAACATAACAAACAGTAAATACATTCAAGATGTCAGAGGGTTATTGGACATAGGAAAAAAAAGGGGGTTACCTAAATAAATATATAAGTGGAGGTGCTTTAAAGGGCTTAATCAGTACCATTTAGATACCTGACAGCATGCAATGAGCGTTGAGTTGTTGCAGGAGAAAAGGCGGAAAAGGGGAAACATGAGTGAGAGCTGTACAGTATGTTTTGTTTTTGTAGCTGTTTTGGTGTTATCTTAATGAAAAGATTCAGGTGAATTGGTTTGAGATTGTTACGACAATTGGGGAACATCCTGGAACAACGAGATGTCATGAGAGACTTGTTATTGAGAGAGACTTGGTTGGACACAATAACAAACGGATCGTGATCAATCGAAAAGGAAAATATCATGTTTTATTTATCTGAAGTGATCCTTTCCGTGATGATAGAATATCATCTTAGCAGTGGTACAATTCAACAATTTTAGATGCTTTCCATTAATGGGCGCTGTTCCTGAAGGATTATGGCCGCAGTGTTCTCACTGAGAGATTTCGAGTTGACTGCTTGACCAGTTGAATTTTAGGGTAGAGCCCTTTTGTAATGTATATGGAGGTAACAGCAGGCTTTTTGTTGCAAAAAGAAAATAAGTACAATTGTCAACTACAGGGAGGCTTTATGTTATGGGTAATATTATGACGTAGTAAGTCAAATTAGTTTTTTGCCTTTTTTTGCAGTTTTGGGAATAAATAGCAGTTCAAATAAGTACTAATATTATCATCTGGAAGCAAAACACTCTTAAAAACTGGAAACAGAGCACAGCGAACATTTTTAGCTCCTAATTGTGGATCCTCTTTCTAGTGTATCTCCTGTCAGTCACTATGTCTGTATGCATCTGTTTGAGGCCAACAACATGAAGAAACATTTTCTGCGTTTGTGTGGGAATGTGTTTCATCACACCTCAGGCTTGTTCAGGCGTGATGAGTTTGAAATAAACAAGACAGCATAGTACATTGTCAAATGGTAACCTGCACATGATGACAGCCAAGAGAACAGAACGCCGTGGTGGCCAATCAAGTTAATAAGGAGCTAATCTTGGATCCAGCAGTGCTGCTATATGAACTTCTGTGGAAAGACTGCACAAAGACTGGGCCCGGGAACCAGAAACTGCAAGAAGCAGAGTTAGGCCTTTTTTTTACTGTTATATTAGGGAGACATTCTACTGAAGAACAGTAATTTGCACCATTGGATAAAGCTATCATAGGAAGATTTATTGTACAAAGTGTATTGCTACAGTGGCCATTCTACACAGTGTTGGATTTGAATCCTTTACAGACACTTTTTACAGTTTACTGCTGCTGTATTGCCATCAGACTTTCGATATAGGTCTTTTGCTCAACTGCGCCCACGGGCACCCATGTGTTCTAAATGTCGTTACAAGTAACATCTAGAAATCGGCTCCCCTGTATTCAGAACCTATGGAACTGTGTTTGGTCTGAACTGAGTGTAGTACAACAAATCGTTACTCAGTCTGATTAAATCAGGAAGAAAGAAAAGGCGTCTGTCATTTCTCATCAGTACTCTGATACACTCTGTTCCTTCAAAAGTCAACTTAAAACCAATTTCTTCAGGACCACCTACAACATTTGACAAATCATCCTCTGCCATCTTCCACTCTCTCCCGCTCTCTTAACGTGTTGTTTATTTTTTCCCCTTTTGTTTGATTGTCTGTACTGTCTGTCTGTATTCCGTTCTTATTTGTATAGCGTCTTTGAGTATTTAGAAAAGCGCTATAAAGCGATACATTATTATTATTACTCTCTGGCCCCTCAATTGTCATTCAGGAGCCGAAAGACAGAAATCCTTCCTCTCACTGTCACCTGCTTAAAAGTGAACCCTGGGTGGGCTACGAGAGGCAGGGTCACCGGTGGGTTGGGACGCGCCGGTCGATAGAGGTATTAGTCTGGTATGTGTACACTGAACATTGTGACATGTCTCAAGTTGCTACTACAACTGTGTTAATTTATAATGTATAAACTAATTCAAGCTAGATTTATACAAGAAATTGGGTGTTTTATAGCTGTACGTTATTTTGTGATGGCATACATACTCTAATATTAATGCACTTATTTCCCAGAAGACACATTTATGGGGCCAATGTACGCTAGTTTTCAGTATTTTGAATCCTAGCTAGGTTTTGTGCCGTAGGCCTACTTAATTTGTCAGATGAAGAAGGAGGTGAGATGTACAGGCAGCTAGAGAGAAGAATATGTATGTCAGATAAGGAAGTTCATTTTGTAAAAACCCTCTAGTATTGGCTGCTTAAAGCTCAAGTTACATAGCATGGAGCGTAGGAGGAATATTTAAACTAGATGTGTAGAGTTATTGGAATGTTAAATAAATCTAAAGTTTCACAAACTGTATATAACTTTATATTATCACACCATGGCCTACATTTCATAATCACCGCTCTATAGCAAAGAAACATAAATAAACATATTTTAAGGAAAAACCCTTATTTGTCCATCTGTCATATGTCCAGTGTACAGGAACAACACTAACTGGTGTTAAAACTCAGTCATCAACCATCCATCTGCAGCTTGTTAACAACAGGAAACAAAAGACCACAGCTTGCCAGTACATTTATATATCCTCCTTCCCACATTCCTCCTATTTGTGAAAGTGGGAAACAATGGGGGGTTAGGATGGGGGAGGGGGTATGAATATGTGAAAATGGTGATTAATTAGATTGACTCCGATGAGTTGGCCAATATGTATTGACTGAGCAACGGCAGCAGCAGTAAGAGGCTCCTATCTGAGATAGTCAATCAGGTGCAATTAATCTCTGGTTGGGTAACGGTAGCAGTTGGCGGCTATGTGGCTCTCTGCTGCTGGCATCATTACACACTCGGGCGCCCACTGCCTTTTTAAAAAGGTGTGTGTGTGTGTGTGTGTGTGTGTGTGTGTGTGTGTGTGTGTGTGTGTGTGTGTGTGTGTGTGTGTGTGTGTGTGTGTGTGTGTGTGTGTGTGTGTGTGTGTGTGTGTGTGTGTGTGTGTGTGTGTGCTGCTGGTCTGCTCTATTTGTGCATCGGACCGTGCGTTGTATGAGCAAGGCTGGGGACATTACCCCACGCTGGGTGTCATGACACCGTGCCCTTGTCACAGCAGCCTGCAGGGATGCAATCTGTGTATGGCCATTATCGATGCCCTGTTTTCGGAAAGGTAATTTGAAGCCGGGTCAGCAATTCAACATCATTGTGACAATTATGTTGGATTCATTTTTTTGTCCTTTACTCTTGAAGTCATGATAACATGGCTGATCCAGATACTTTTTAAATGATGAAATACACAAATGGCAGCATCTTTGAGAATGCAACAAAATGGGCTTGATGCGATGAAGTCAAGGGGAAATATTATCATTAAAATAGTTATAATTTGGTTCTAAAGCTACTTTTGTTTTTTTATGAACAATTGGCTTTTGAGGTAGCATGTATTTACCATAAACTATTTGTATTCTTCATCCAACATTGTATGGATGTTATACATTCAGAAATACATGCAGAAAAGAACGTCACCATGGTACATTTACAGTTATTAGATTCTTACACAGACAAGAAGAAAAGCCTTTCACTTTTTTAATGTCATGCAAATGAATGTATTCATCCATAAAATCAGATCAGGGATTACGAGAGACCCTGAGACAAATATGTTAACCATGAACACATTTAATGCAAATGGCACTTCATCAACACATCATAACAAAAGCAAACAAAACAGGGTTGTGGATGACAAACCAATCAAAGGTTAGTTATTAAACCAGGCCCTATGTACCTTCTCAAAGTTTGGTTTTCACAAAGCTAAAGCTATAAATGTTGTATACTAGGATATCATACTCAGGACAACAACTAATAAGGACACGAGACCGTGAGCATTTGACATGCACTGCTTCAGTATTAAACTCAGAGAAGGCACATACAACAACGTCAGCACGTCGCAAAAGAGAGGGCGTTACCGCGTCCCAGAAGGGACAAACTTTAGCAATCAATACACAACATATCATATCCCCCCTTTACTTCCGATGTAACCTTACAAAACCCAAACATTTCACTGTCTCAGTATTCTCTCTAAAACAAAGTATCCACATTTCTAAAGTAACGTTCAAATTATTATTATTATTACGGAACCAAGGCCTGAACTAGGGAAAGAGGGTAGACAACCTAAATTCCCAGACTGAACCCTGGGGATTATTCTGCCCCAATGTTGAGGGTTAGTCTCTAAACTACAATGACAGTATATCAGGAGGCCGTCTGTTTTTTTTGGGTTAAGTATGACCTGTAGGTAAGTGTATCACATTTTCTTGAGGTGAGGACACCATGGGCCCAGGTTTCGGGGACAGGTTGTCTGGGGTCAGCACCAGAGTAGGTCTGTCTGGAACAGTGTTCATCTCCGAAGGTTGTTGCAGGGGCTCTTCGGTTGATGGAAACTGTTCAGGGCAGGCCACCAGCTCCGGAACAATGGGCTCAGGTGTGCCGTCAAGGCGACCAGGAGTGTGGAGCAGTTGATCGAGGTATCTTTTCCAAACGAGTTGGTCATTGGTTTCCATTGTATCTGATAGAGGACCTGTTTGTGCCACAACTGTCGCCGGTATCCACTTCACACCTTTGGTGTAATTCTGGGCGAGAACCCTGTCTCCGGGTGTAAAACTTTGAAGATTTGCTTTGCCTCATCGCTCCACTGAGCTCTCTAGTTAAGTGAGAGGGGCTCTTCATCGACCTCATGCCATTTGCTGTGAGCGTCGACTACCACTAAAAACATGCGATTCTCTATTGGTCCCACAAAGTCTATGTGGACTCTTTGCCATGGTTCTTCAGGCCAGTCCCATGGAGGTAAGGGAGCCAGCTGAGGGACGTTTCTCACTTCCTGGCAGTCACTGCATGACTTTGCTTTTTCTCTACAGCTGCATCCAGGCCTGGCCACCAGAAATAACTGCATGCAATTTCTTTCATTCGCATTACACCACAGTTTCCTAAGATCGTCAAGCACTTTCTCTCTCAATGGCGGCGGAATGATGACCCGATAGCCCCACAAGAGGCATCCAGACTGGACGGACAGCTTGGTTTTCCTCACCGGGTAAGGCTTAAACCTTGATGACATCTCTCCTCCCCTCCCACAAGTGACCATATCCAGAACCTCAGACATGACCGCATCAGCGTGCGTGTATTTCTTTACATGAGCTGAGTTTACCAGAGCAGCAGTCACATCTTTGAAGTAGAAGATCTCTGCTTGTGTTGGCTCAGCGTGCGCGACCGGTAGCGGAAGCCTCAAGAGACCGCCAGCATTGCCATGCAGGTCCGACTTCCTGTACTTGATGTCATACTGTTGGGCCGACAGTAGCAGGGCCCACCGCTGCATACGGCTAGCTGCCAGTGACGGAAGGCCACTGTGAGGACCAAAAATAGAGGTGAGAGGCCTGTGGTCCGTCAGTAGAGTGAATTTTCCCCAGAAAAGATACTGATGGAATTTCTTCACTCAAACACTATAGATAATGCTTCTCCCTCAATCCGTGCAGAGACCCCTGACCCCTGCCTTGCTCAGTGTCCTTGATGCAATGGCAATCGGTCTCTCTTCTCCTGATGGTATGATGTGTGGCACCACTGCACCAACCCCATAGGGTGAGGCATCACATGCTAGTTGAAGTGGTAATGGGGGGTCAAAGTGGGTGAGGGCCTCTGATTGAGAGAGGTTTGTTTTCACATCTTTGAAAGCTGCCTCACATTTGTCTGTCCACTTCCATGTCTTGGTTTTGTTTAGGGGCTCATGTAGTGGCTTCAGTCTATTTGAAAGGTTAGGCACAAACTTTGCATAGTTTGTCAGCAGGCCAAGAAATTGTCTCAACAGGCTCACATTCTTTGGGGATGGAGCGTTCACAATAGCCTTCACCTTTGATGGTGCCTTGTGAAATCCTGTGCTATCGAATACATGCCCCAGGTACTCGACGGAAGGTTGGAAAAGAATCACACTTTATAACTCTTATATATACTCTATAACCCTATCCAGCGATGTATTTATCTCTATAACCCTATCCTTAGCCTCCTACAACAATCTTTTCTAGATAGCTACACTTCTTAGACCACACACCAATCTGTCAGGTACGGTGTCATTGAGTGAAACTCCAAAATCACAATGTTCCAATAATCGTTTCATTACAGCTATAAACTGTGAAACTGAAACCCTCTTCTTGGTTTCTTTTGTGGAATCTGAACCTCTCTGCGATCACCAGTGGCTTAGGGGATTAGTATTTCTCAATATTGTCACTGTTTCCTCATAGGGCAAATTCCCAGGCTTGGCAGGTTGTACTAGACCTGCGCAGCAGGTTGAATGTTTTGTATCCCAACACAAAAAAATGTGGGCACCGCAACATCATCTGCAATCTCGTTAGCAAGCACAAAATATCCAAACCTTTCGGTGTATGAATTCCATGCGTTTCCTAGAATGGTCCAATAAGAGCCACCATTCTGTTTTTTTTTTATATTTTACTTTCCTTCCTTTGTCTCTTCACTGCCGGTCTCATTGTTACAGAGATTCCTTATTTCCTGCCACAGCTCAGCCCTCTGTTTCCGGTCACCCTGCAGCAGCCAGCTAGTAGCCTCACACAGCCAGCCACCGGTTTGCGCCGTATATCCGTCGAAAAGAGGTCTCTCCTCAAACTTTTCTCACAATAACACAGCATGAGAATGCATTACCTCGTTGCCAATTTTTTTGTATACTAGGATATCAAACTCTTTACAACAACTAATAAGGACATGAGACCGTGAGCATTTGATAGGCCCTGCTTTAGTATTGAACTCAGATGAGGCACATACAACAACGTCAGCACGTAGCATAAGAGAGGACGTGACAGCGTCCCAGGAGGAACAAACTTAAACAGTCAATACACAACAATAAAGAAGACAGTTGTGTATGCGATCATTATGCTAATTTGGATACACTTTTGGATGGCTCATCGCGTCTCTTTTAATCATCTGTTCTTGTTTGCAAAGCTTAAAATCGCAAGATGATCTGTTGGTGTCTTAGATGATTTATCTGATCATCCAGCCTCATACTAGGACTGCAGGATCACGTTGTGCTCTTTGAGTCAGTCTTGTGAAGACTGCAGGCTGGAAGTGACAATCCAAAAACTATAGGCAAGAGAAGACAAAGGTGAGGCACGAGAACTCAACAAGAGAAAACACTAGAGAGAGCATACACTGGAGCCAGGAATGAGTAACTACCACAGTACCTCGAAGTACGATCTGGCGATGACTGCAGGGAAATCAGGTGTATTTGAAGGGAAGTTGATGAGGGCCAAGTGTAAGCAGTTGAGTGGCAAGCAAAGCACAGAGACAGACAGGGGGTGTGGCCATCACAGGGGGAGAATACACAGCACCACAACAGTGGCCAGGACAGATTATTATTTATTTTATGACGCTTTATATTGACAAAACATGAAGCCTCAGATAAATAATAAAATGAACCATATTGAAATGTTCTAATTTGACTGGACCACAACACAAGGCTCAGTGGCGGTGCACCTGAGGGCCAGGGATTCCTCAGAAGAGTGTAAATGGTCATGGGGAACATGGATGGGAAAAGGACATAGTCCCTTGGGTGCTACAAGATCCGATGTAGGGGGATCCTTTGTCATACGGAAGTTGGGGTTGAGGAGAGGCAATTAATCTGTGATTGGAATTTCGGAGCAAAGGCGAAAGGCCTGGGACATGGGAGAGGTGGGTAAAAGGGTACCAGGGCCCAGTTTCTCAAAAGCATCGTTTGCCTAAGTGGATCGTTAAGTGCGATGTACGAGCGTCGTACAGTTTTCACACCGTTTCCCGAAAGCATGGTTGGTAATGAACCTCGTGAAAACGCTGGTAGCTAACGAGGACTCCAGGGGTACTCGTAGGATGCTATAGAGCATCGTTAGTCTACTATAGCCTCAGTGGCGTCACCAGCGGACATTCCTAGTATTGGATGCGTTTTATTAAAAAACTTCCAATAGCACGGAATGCCCAGCTTGAACCATTTCGCAACCAAAAACCGTGGTTACGCCGATATATTAGGCCTACTCAAAGACTACTGTTAGATTTAAACAGAAAAGATAGATGTTATAAGTCAACAACAAGATAATTTATTGCAGCAATTAAAAATTCCAAAAATACATGCGCAGCCGAAATGCACCGATCAAACGCCATGTCACAATAAAATCTAATGATTCCATTGCTCTTGTGTGGGAGGTCGCTTTCGAGCTGCACTTGCTGTTTCCCTCTGATTTTAATTCAACCATCGTGGTTAAAATGTCCTCATATTGATCAATGACAGAAGACATGCTACCTGCATCATGCTGAGACCAGCGGGTGTCGGAGAATTTCTGCAGGCGTTTTTTGTTGCGATTGTTTGCATTAAGCACTGTAGGCGCTTCGGTGAGGCTGTGATGGAGTTCACTATCTATTGGACCCTGTCTAGACAGTAACGAACATCCCTGACCATAGTTAATCGCGTTTGTAGTCTACACTCCTAGAAGACTGCTAGCTGTAGACTACACTAGTGAACTCATAATTGCATGCGGGTGTCTTCATTCATAAAAAAATGAAAACATTCCGGAGTATGCAATAATACAAATTATTCTAAAGAGGTCAGAGACCGTGCACAACCCCACCTTCCCCAGTGAACCAAGAAACCCCGTACCTGACGAACAAGGGATATGACCCCCTCGGTTTTACACAGGAAACTTACAAGAAGGTGAAATCCCAGGCGTGCTAAGCTGCGACCGAACCGGCTCGGCGGTGTAAAAAGACCTATAGCCATGTTTCGGGTTAGGTGAGGGGGCCAGTAAGAGCTGAGTTCCGATAGAGAGAGGTCTGGCTCCCATGAAAGCAGCAAACTCAAATATCTGTGGGGGTCTCTGAAATTATACTAGCATAATATATTGTTATTACAAATAAATCTTTTTTCCCTTCCAAATGCAGAGTAATATTGACGTTAAGTGGGATAATAGAACGGCAGTCATTATCGGGAAAATAAGCCCAGACAGGGCGAACCGGACACCGACGCGAAACGGAGGTGCTTCGACCTGAAGGGGCTTATTTTCAATAATGAGCTGCAACTTGCCAAACGAAAAAATAACTTCACAAGGCGTCTTTTACAATTTATTTGTCACCATAGGCCAACGTAGTGTTGATCAGCAGAGAAATATTTAGCCAAAGACGTTGACGTCGCTTAGCAACCGAAGAAGCTGAAGGGCCCATGCAAGTGAACGGAGCGTTCCATGGCATTGAGAACAGCCATGTCATAATAGCCCATATTTACGTCCTATATCTCCCCCCCCCCCCCCCCCCCCCCCACCATCAACAACTTTAAGAAACCCCCGCAGAGATGGAATCATAACTCGAACCCTGCCTATAGCCTACTTCATCTTGCCCAACAAAATGGGCAATCTAGTCCAAGCTCTCCTAATCGGGTCAGCAATAGCCGTGTTTGAATGATAATGAATGAATGGAACGTTGCATTTTTAATGTCAGAGAGCCAATCAATGAAACCTTATGCGGAATCAGATAGTCGGCTCTCTTGCTGCGCAAAGTACGTTTCAGAAATCATTCATTAAGATATAATGTAGTTTCCACACAAGTTATTTTGGATTTTTGGAATATGGTATTATTTCAGGGGTGAAATGCTGTGAATAAATGTATGCAGTGCGTTCAGGATTAGGATGTCGGCCTAGGCCTAATCAATTTTGTTTTAATATATTTAGCATTCATATTATTGCACACTATTCTTTTCGTAGGCTACTTGATTGGGAGATATTTTAACCCTTTTTAACCCCATTTTCCTGCGACATTCCAGTGTCTCCCCCTTCAGCACCATGTCAGTGGACAGGTACATTCCTACGAGCGTCGTGAGTGCAGCGAATGTGCGTTCATGTTAAGAGGAGCTTCAGGAAACGCTCCAAAGAAGTTAACGATGGTTCGCAAGATCCATCGTGAGAATGATCGTACGAACGAAGATCCATCGTTATCGGGAAACTGGGCCCAGAGTGGTTAAAGTTTAGTAGAGAAATCTGAAAACGGTTGCTGGGAGAAAGCTGTTGGGTCAACGGAGGGCTCTGTCTTCGCAGATGAAGTAAGGAACAATTGCTTGCTATTTTGTAATGGAGCGATTTGCAGTACACATTGTGAAAATAGTACAATAGTGCTTGTGTACCATGTGCTATTTGCACCCACATTTGTAAATTACAAATTGTGATGCATGAACCTCTTCTTAAGATCGCTATCCAATTCCAGTAATACATTTGTAGTCGCTAATTCATGAATGATAGTTGTTCACCTTGATATAGAAACTGCAGTGGTTCTATTTCTTTAATGGATATCACACCCACTACTATGAAATACGATCTAGGCATGCACCTCAACAGTTCAAAGCATTCCACATCCTCTGCACCCCAAAATGTGGTTAAAAAAGGGCATCTCACTTCTGAAAAGTGGATTTTGTGAGCAGACAACATCCCTAGTAATTTCCCCTGGCACAACAGCTGAGCACACTCTTCTGTGTGCAATGACAAACGGAAAGGGTTAGCCTGTCCCTGCAGAATTCCTCAGAAACATCGCTCAGATAGACCTAATTTTGCCCAAGGCTCTCTTCACCTGCTTCTAACCAAAGCAATAAATTAGCAAATATCTTCAAGTATACCTGCTTCCTGGACCGTGCACAAACTGCAGACACAAGGGCATGCTGTTCTTTCTCATGAGTCTTGGGAAATTAAGGACTTCCACATATTGAAAGTTCACAAGGTCTTATGCATCTTGGGGAAATTGTATTGTTTAACGATTTTTTGGTTTCCTATACATTTTATTCATTAAAACTGATATTGCCTCATTGATTTTGCAACTACCAGGAAATGAACAATGACAAAAGATTCAACAATGATCTCAAAGCAATTGAGGAATTATATTTCCCTGAAAGTGAAATATGAATTTTGGTCTGAAGATTTACTTTAAAAAAAATTGCAGTACTGTAAAACATTTCAATTGAAAACATTTACTACCAAAATTCTGTTCAAGAATGACGGAGCCGATAAAAAAGCTGTGATGTATTTTATTGTGTGTCGGCAGCACCACGTCCGCATCGAAAACCTTTGTATAAATCTTCCAAGAAAGAAGGGACCAATGCGGAGGGTATATACTGAGAGAGAGGGAGCGACAGAGCGACAGAGTGAGAGAGCGAGAGAGCGAGAGAGCGAGAGAGCGAGAGAGCGAGAGAGCGAGAGAGCGAGAGAGCGAGAGAGCGAGAGAGCGAGAGAGAGAGAGAGAGAGAGAGCTCTTGGAAAAGAGAACTAAATTCCAGTAGGTCACCTGGGATTAATTAGCTTTTTTGAAACCCACCAAGCAGATGTCAAGGTAATCTCAGTACGTGGACCGCAGAGGTCGGGCCGACACGTATCTCAGAGCCCATCCACCAGCACCACGGGTGATGCTACACCATGTCAACTTTTAACCACAACCACTGTCGTGCCAAATCCTGACCCTTTTATCGTTCCCCACTGTCCTCCTCGCCTCATTAATAGAAATTATATAAATAGATGGCCGTTTTACAAGTGATTTAAGCAAGCCACTTTTATGATCAGAAATGCCTTAATTAATGTCATAAAATATAGCTCATTATGAGTTGGTATATATATATACTGTATATACTGTATGTGTGTATATATATATATATATATATATATATATATATATATATATATATATATACGTATATATATATATATATATATACTGTATATATTCAAAGGGTGAAATGGTTTGTGTATTTGTGTTGAACTTAGTTCATCCTAAATACAGATGGATATAGACAGATGGATACATATCATATTTATATCTAGTGTTTTTACATAAAAGAGTCCAACTACCCATGTGCGATGACCCGTGTGCGATGGCAAACCCCGCAAAGACACCTAACCTTATTTGACTGAACAAAGTTGAGATGTGCTTTTGATGTTGTCTGATTTGTGAGACTACTCCAAACCAAACTCCTTCTGTTTCTGCAAAAGACCATGACATCACTGGCATTGTGTGCGCTTATATATTATTTGAATGTATTTTCAGATTTTATTTCAGTGTGGTGTGCTAAGTATTCCTTTGATTTATTAACATTTTGTATTTGCACAAGGTGTGCTCAAATATGTACTAAAATGTTTTATTCATCTGCTTAAATATTGGATTATTGAATACGCGCATGGTGTGCTTAAACATTATCCATTTATTTGATTTGCGCATAATTTGGGTCATTTTTTATCTTTGAGAATACACAGCTAACGTAGACATTTTCTGAAAAATTCAAGCTGTGGAAGATGCATTTCGAAGATGTAGCTATGTTTTATCGACTGACAAATCAGATAGGACCAGAACTATGAGTCACGCAAGGTAACCTATTATACCAACTAAATTTAGTAGATACAAGGCCCAACTTAGATGTATGGCTGTGGTGCTTTTTATTTGAGGGGTTACAAAAGGAGTGGTCCACATCTTTAGTGAGGCTACTATGGTGATTAAGGTAGGATGTAATAATAATACCAACAACCTCGTTAAGATCGGAGTTTATAAGATTGAGCACGTCCCAGTTAGAGGTAAGGTGACATTCTGAATTAAAAAAACATTGTATTGTTCGGTCAAACTGGCTGTTCTGGATTGATTGCATGAGTGGAAGGGGTTTTGTGAGATTCAATAGTATGTTTCTTGTAAACAAAGTGAGGTACAAGCTGGCCAGCATTTTTAAATCTAGAATATACAGTATGTGTTATAGGATGTGACTTTATTGATAATATTATTAAAATCAGAATCGATCAGAATTCACGATAGATAAATCCAGGATTTTTTTTAAGCTACGAGTTTCTGTGAGTGCTCAATCTCTAATTGTAATTAAACCCATAGCAATAATGTGGAAAGCCCAGTATATAATGTAACAAATTTCTGAGCGCATAACATGATAACATTTTGCCTATAATGTTACAAGGTACAATATTTGGTTCACTTATTACATAATGAATCAAGCATAA
>OLKM01000163.1:2805-5305 GCA_900291075.1 Melanogrammus aeglefinus
AGAGAGAGAGAGAGAGAGAGAGAGAGAGAGAGAGAGGGAGAGAACACAGAGAGGGCGAGAACAGAGAGAGGGAGAGAGCGAGGTAGAGAGAGAGAACACCAATCACCGTTGCAAACTATCGTCAATTTGCAAAAGTTTACCTGCATTTTAATTTTTAAAAGACCTCCCTGCTGTATAGTATTTGTTCTACTTCCGTGTCCCTTTTAAACTCTTCTTACACTTTTTGTATTTTATGATAGTATTTCCCTTTTTTTAGTGTATGTTTATTGTCTTTGCAAATAAAGCTCTGCTGAATTGAATGAAAAAAACGAAGCAAAAGGGGAAAGGGAGGAGGCCACGTCCTCCGCGCGCAAGCACGAACGTATGCGCGTGCGATCCTACAATAACATCTTGCGAGAGGCAGAGATACGAGTTGTGATGTGTAGCCTACCTCCGTCTCGCGCGTTCCCACCTCCCTCCCTATTGCCTTTTCTTTCGCTTACACATTTTCGAAGAATGAAAAAAATTAATGACTTCACTTAACTTAAGGTTAGCCTGGCTTCACGAGACGAAGTCAGGCTGACCTCGAGCGGTCGGTCCAACACCTGTTGGATTCCCTCGGACATCCTTCCATTAAACCCGAGGTAGGCCTATATTACTTTGCGCTTTTCCACTTTAACTACATAAATAATAGAAGACAGACGTCGCCTAACGGTTTCTGTTCTCCGGACGGATCCGCACAGCGGGAGGGGAATTGATAATTGATGGCCCCTTCCAGAATAAGAACCCGGCGGGTTCAACGGGCAGGCGCGGGACGGTTAACGGCGCATGTCTGTCCGCGCGTTCGTGACTCGACGTGGGGTCTGACTCTCCACGCGGACACCAGAAGGGCTTCCGTGTCTCTGTCCTTGTTTTTACAAATCCCCACGTGTTTCTGTTTTGTCACAAAAGTCAATGAGCGGATGAAGTCTGAGTGTGTGTGTGTCTGCTGTGTGAGGGCGGGCGCATGCGTGTGCGTGCGCGCTCGTGCGCGGACGTTGGATCTGTCTGAAATGAATCGTTTCTCCTATGGGCAACGTGTGTGTGCACGGCGCTCGCTCTTTGGCTGTGCCGACGTCATACCTGGGCTTTTTTTTTAATTTCAAGCCGTACATACCTGAAGAAGAATGTAATAACTTTCCTCTCTATTCTGTCTCCCTAGGTCTCTCCCTCCCTCCCCCCTTGTCACTCCCCCACCCTCGTCCCTCCCTTCTCTTTCTATACCTCTCTCTCTCCCATCTTCCTCCCCGTGTCTCTGTCCCTCTCCACTCTCTCCCCCTCCGTCTCACACCACTTTCTCTCCCTACATCTCTCCCCCCTCTCTCTCCCTCACATCGTGATTCCTCCCATTTTCTCCCTCTAACGCATCGTGACTCCCCCTCCCCCTCTCTGATTCTCTAAAACACATACATCGTTCCTCCCCCCTTTCTCTCCCCCTCCAAAACATCGTGACTCCCTCCATCCCTCCCCCTTCTCTCCCCCACCTTGTGGAGACCCCGGAATGTCCCGGAACACCGGTCATTTATTAATGTGTGTGACTCGCATTACAGCACTAGGAACCATATAGCTGAGGTCCTACTGTGGACACTTGGTGTATGTGTGTGTGTGTGTGTGTGTGTGTCTGTGTGTGTGTGTGTTTTTATGTGCATGGTTACAAGGACAACTGTCTGACACTTCAAACACACACACACACAGGTTCCTATACGTGTGTGTGGATACATATGTGTGTGTGTGTGTGTGTGTGTGTGTGTGTGTGTGTGTGTGTGTGTGTGTGTGTGTGTGTGTGTGTGTGTGTGTGTGTGTGTGTGTGTGTGTGTGGGCGAGTGCGGACGTGCAGAGGAACGGGAACATGGTGTTCCGCGCCGCCACCTCCACCCCTCCTGGAAGTTGTCCGGTGGTACGGTCCGTTCATCATCGATGGAACGCACCAACACCAACGCCCCCTGCCAGGCCAACAACTGATCATGTGGCCGTCGCCACGCCAACGCCCACACACACACATATATATACATAGACTTATATCAACACACACTCATTGTCACACACATATCTACACGGTCACACACATATATATCAACACACATATACACACATACATATCCACACACAAACACATCCACAAACACACACACGGATACAAATCCTCACTATCTACGCAAACACACACACACACGGATATACACACACACACACACATATCCACAAACACATATATTCTCACACATAAAACGTAGTAGGAGGTTGAGACTAGTATCACTTTTAGTCATTTATCAGACACTATCCAAAGACACTTAAAGTGAAATCAGATCCATGTTTCAGTCTTACCCTATAGGCTGCCTACAGGTTTGGCTGCGAACATAAGGAAATCAAACCCGCTATCTTTCAGACGCCCTGGCCACTACTATAACACCCAATATAGGTTTTCTAGTATCTAGATTATGATAATCACTTGTCGTTATGTAACTTCAGTCAATGGATGGGG
>OLKM01000163.1:7805-13168 GCA_900291075.1 Melanogrammus aeglefinus
ACATTTGTCCCCCGTTCGCGTTGTCGCCTTTTGCCGAAAACGGCATCATTTAGTCAAGTATCACCTTCATTAGGCCGTAAAAAACGCTGTAAAATGTAGAAAAACTCGTTATGCGCAAGAATGTGCCACTTTTTACGCGGCAATGCTTTCAAGAGCGCGCGTAAAAAATGCCGTTTTGAGCATTCAAAACGCGCGTAAAATACGCGCATTTGTGCACATCACAACGCAAGTAAAATACCAAATCACTTCAGCGCAGATCTGCTTTGAGGATTTCTCCTCTCATTTGTTGTTAGTTGCAGCGTCATATAGATATATATATTAGTAAATCCAGTTACAACTTTGTGGTCACCGTGGCCCAATCGATAGAGACGCTTGCTCTGTTGTCGGATCGATTCCATCTATTGTCAGATTTGTGCTTTTGTCAGATGGTCACGCTTTTTACGATCGCAATGCTTTTTAGTCAGCATGCCAGACCTCCTGTGTTATAAGTTCCAAATTCAGTGCCAAATCATTTCAGCACACATCATATCTCCTTTGTGACCAAGTTTATATAATATCTCTGTATATAATATCTGCATATTTATTTATTTATTGTGCCTATTGCTGTTGTTTGTGTTTGCATTTTGCACTGCTTTATTTTGCACTGTGAGCAGTGAGCACCACCCCAATTTCGTTGTACAAGTTTGCACAATGACAATAAAGTCTGAATGTGAAATCTGAATCTGAAGTTTGCCTAGCTTACCTAGTTTGTCGTCGGCTAGGTTAAGATTTAGGGTGATGGGCTGGAAATATCCCATAAATTAACTAAATTCCACTTCCATTCATGTGGAACACACAGAAGGTCTGGCATGCTGACTAAAAATCACTGCGATCGTAAAAGCGTGACCATCTGACAATAGATGGATTCGATCCGACAACCTCTTGACTAGAGCAAGCGTCTCTATAGATTAGTCCGCGGTGACCACAGTTTATTTCGGATTTACTAATATATATCTATATGACGCTGCAACTAACAACAAATGAGAGGAGAAATCCTAAAAGCAGATCTGTGCTGAACTGATTTGGTCTGCTTGTCTTGTTCAGCGATTGGGCGCAAACACTTCAAATGCATTGGCTGAGAGAAAAGAAGGGCGGAGAGTATTAGCATATTAGCGAGACGCCGTATTTTACGCACGCTGTGATGTGCATAAAACTGCGATGTGCACAAAATTGCGTTTTTTACGCGCCTCTTGAAAGGCTCAATTGCGGCGTAAAAAGCGGCGCATTCTTGCGCATAACGGCGTAAAATACGCCGTTTTTCTACATTTTACGGCTTTTTTTACGGCCTAACGAAGGTGATACGTGACTAAATGATGGCGTTTTCTGGCGGGGTTGGCTTGCCATACATTAACGTGTTCGCCTGTGCCGGGCAAAATTGTCGCGCTGCAAATCAAATCTTGTCGCGGGTTTTCTCTAGTGAAAAATTCACCCGATTCGCGTCTCTACGTTGACTTTGTATGGAATCGTGTCGCCCCTTCGCATTTGGTGTGAACGCACAGTATGGCGTAACTAAATCAGTATTCTGCAGTATGGTCATAGTCCCACCTATACTCTTGATGGTAAGACTCAAAGTACTGTATCTCAAAACCAGCATGCTGTACTACTGTAAAAATATGCAGTATTCAATCAATATAATATATATATAATATATATATTATTATAATATTTTTTTTTATTATATTTCAATTAGTTTTGCATTGCACACTTTGGGTTGTGCATACATCCACGTTTTGTATACAGTGTATTAAAAATTTCTTATATGTTTTATCATTGATTCAACCGCTAGGTGAACTGGAAATTATTATGTTTGTAAACAAACAGCCCCCCTCCCCCCCTATCTCCTGTTATGTTGTGTTAGATAGTCTTCGAAAAAAGACAGGCAGGTTGCTAGCAACAATCAGGTAGCTAACGTAATTTACGTTAGCCATTTTTGAGTTATAAGATTGATTTAAGGCAAAGGTTTCAGTTTTTCCCATCAACATATTTCAAACAAACAAAATAAAGAAAGAAATCCATGATACCGGAATGATGGACTTGAGAACGAAGGAACTTCCACTGAGAACAAGACACCAACAAAACAGACCTCACACTTACCACCGCCATTTTGTCCAGGGGACGATAAACGTTGACGATAAACGTGAGGGTCACATGACCCTACAAAATGTCAGAGATTGGCTTCTTGGTGTGCTTGGTTTGCTTGGCAGTTGGGGGCAAGGCCTCTGTCCTCGGTGGCAGCTGGTCTATCGTAGGTCGGCACAGATGACTGATCCGCTGTTGGGGTCAAAGGTGAGGTCAGCTATAACAGTGTTTTCTGGCAGAAGACAATGTTAACACTTCAAGGGACGCACAAAAAGATTTGGGCCTAGGAGCTCACCAAGAAAAGTATAGATTCACCCATGAAATTATAATTATATGATTATAGTATATATTAAGAGACAATTCCTGTATTTTGAACATTGAGCCCCCTTTCTGGGTTTTCTAGGATGAAATAAAATGGTTGACACCGAAATGTTGACTATTGGTCCTGCCTTGGGTATTTGGCTAATTTCGAATGTCATTCATGCCAATGGCCATTTACAAACCTGTCCTTAAAACACCCCAAAGCGTTTGTTTTCAGATATGTGCAAGTCACCCAGTGGTTAGTGGGGTTTGTTGACGTTCCAAATCAAGTATCGTAGTGAAATACAGTTTCTTTTGTGTTTTATTGCAAATTTATGGCCTTTTGTAAACCCCATTGATTTCTTCTGGAAGACCCATTGCTCGTTGACCGGAAACAGAAAGGGGGGCTGGTTGTAGTCTTTTAGCTCGGTTCTAGCCCTACTGTTGAGACAGAGAACCGAGCGAAAAAGACTACAACCAAACGGCAACAGCCACCCTTTCCTTTTCCCGCCAACGAGCAACGAGTCTTCCAACAGAAATCAATAGGATTACAAGACAAACTTTAAAACACGACTTAGCATAGCAATTAAGCTAGGAGGCTAACGCTAGAGGGCTACGACGGCGGAGGTAGGTGCGCTAACCTCTAGCAGTGGTCCCGGGGTGATGACCAGGAGGTACAGTGCCCAGATGGGGATGAGGGAGACGGAGGACAGGGTCAGCAGCCAGCCCAGCGCGGTGGCCCAGGCCGGGGACACCAGCCCCTTGGTTAGCCTGAGCGGGCTCCAGCGCACCAGGGCCGCGATGAACGTGGCCTGGAGGCAGGGCGGGGGAGGGGCTCAGCGTTAGCTGGATGCTAACTAGCTCAACTGTCAACCTGGGTGTATGCTAGCTTGGTATTGTTTTTTTTGGCTAGTCTTGGACATGAGGTTTTTGGTTCGTTAAATAAAGGAGACAAGTGGTTAAATACAAAGAACAATAAATAGTTTAATATTTATTTTAAATATTATAGTAATATTAAAAAAATCAATAAAGTATCATTTTATTTAATATTGTTGTATGAACAGAAAATAAAATTTACGTTTGTGTACAGCTTTGCGGCGGAACACAAAACTCAAAGGTGGGGGTCAAAGGTCACTCACTATGCACACCACGGGGGTCAGGTACTTCCAGCAGACCTTGAAGAATGGCGAGGGGCTGTGGCCAATCATGTCGCGGATGTGGTCGCTGAAGCGCTCAGGGCCTGAACGGAGGGGGAGGAGCCAACATGGTGAGCGAGTGGGAGAGGAAGGAGAGGTTTTTACAGGAAAATTGAGTTTCCCTGTATTGAATAGGAATGTAATAGTATGTAATAGGAATTCCGTTGACATAACTAGCTACCAGGTAAGGGGTGATGCTACACCGAGAGCTATTCCTAATTGCGAGATGCCCCGACAGGGTGATGCAGAACCCCCAACGCGAATTATGCCGCGTCTGACACGGCTACTTAGTAAAGAAGTAATACACAAAACAACAAAATATAACAACAACAATTGTTTTTTTTATTACTTCTGGTAGAAATAGTTGTCCGTTCGATTTCATGGTCGGAAATAGCGTCCATAGCAACGTTCTGTTATTCGTAGCAAGGGTGTGCGTTCAGAAATAACAGAAGGCTGAATGTCATGATTGACCAATCAGAATTGAGCATTCCGAAAAGGGGCGGTAGTGAAAATGGAAGTGAAATAAGTTGGATACAAGCTGCTAGCTCTTCTATAAGACTACTACAAATAAATAAATATAAAGAAATAACCAAACACTTTGATTCCCTTCACTGTGTCCAGTTGGGTCTTTAGAAACTTGGTCATGCAACACCTTCTGTTGTTACTTAAATTTTGACGATATGCTTACAATAACCCTCAAGCCCGCTTATAAATCTCTCTGGATAAAGCCGTCTCCATGACCGAATCTCATCTCGCTTCCCAGTTTGAAATTGAACAACAACAATTACAACTAGAACCACAACCACCGCAACCACTGCGTAACATCAACTCAATCCATGTTCTTTATGCGAGGAGCCCTACATAAACCGATGACATTTAAGACTTTAAAAACTGATTTACACACCGCTGTGGGAGCCATTGCTTTGGCCCCGTGCCAGCCTGCCGCAGACGGACGGATTAGAGAGTCACAAACAGGGGTTTCTGTGCCTTAAATTAAGACCCTCCAAACTCGGGAGGTTTTTTTTCCCCCGGAAGGGGGCGTTTTCTGCGACTCCAGCCCCCCCAGGGGTGATTTAGTGGCTGGGGAGGCAGACAATGCCCCTGTTAACAGCGAGAGTCTGGTTGGTCTAGTGGGCAGCTATAGACCCGTTAATATACCGTCTGCCGGCTCTCGCCCCAGAGTCAATGGAGAGGGAGAGAACAGACACACACACAAAACAGAAACACACACACACACCCCCCCCACATGCAAGCAAACACACACACACACACACACACGCAAGCACACACACACACAGCAAGCACACACACATAACCCCACATATGGTATACGAAAGCAAACAACACCACGAGCAAGCACATACACACAACACATCACCCACATATGCACGCAAGCAAACACACAGACACATCGCAAGCACACAACAATAGGACGCATTCGGACAAACAGCAGGCGCATGCAAGCCTGAAGCACCACATCAAACAACCAGATACATAAAATGGGATGCACGCACACCCACCACTCAACACGCTAGCACACACACACGACACACACACACACACACACACAACACACACACACAGACGACAGACAGACAGACAGACAGACAAGACAGACAGACAGACGACACGACAGACAGACTACAGACAGACAGACAGACGACAGAGACAGACAGACAGACGAACGACAGACAGACAGACAGACAGACAGACAGACAGAACAGACAGACCAGACAGACACACCCACAC
>OLKM01000163.1:13193-15693 GCA_900291075.1 Melanogrammus aeglefinus
TGGGGAAGGCTAGACAATGCCCTGTACAGCGAGAGTCTGGTTGGTCTAGTGGGCAGCTATAGACCCGTTAATATACCGTCTGCCGGCTCTCGCCCCAGAGTCAATGGAGAGGGAGAGAACAGACACACACACAAAACAGAAACACACACACACACCCCCCCCACATGCAAGCAAACACACACACACACACACACACGCAAGCACACACACACACACGCAAGCACACACACATACCCCACATATGTACGCAAGCAAACACACACCCACGCAAGCACATACACACACACACACCCCCCACATATGCACGCAAGCAAAACACACAGACACACGCAAGCACACACAATAGGACGCATGCACAAACACACGCATGCAAGCTGAAGCACCCACACAAACACACAGATACATAAAAATGGATGCACGCACACCCACCACTCAAACACGCTAGCACACACACACACACACACACACACACACACACACACACACACACAGACAGACAGACAGACAGACAGACAGACAGACAGACAGACAGACAGACAGACAGACAGACAGACAGACAGACAGACAGACAGACAGACAGACAGACAGACAGACACACACACACACACACACACAGACAGACAGACAGACAGAACAACACACACACAGACACACAGACACACACACACACACACACACACACACACACACACACTCAAACACAACACTTCAGACAAGTAGTAGACAAAAACATTTATCAAAGACGTATTGTGTTTTGCCGGAGCGAGGAGCAAAGCAAGACAGACGAAAGAGAGAGAGAGAGGAGCGGGAAGAGGAGGGGAGTGGACAGTGAGCGGCTCGGAGGGAGGAAGAGCAGAGAGAGGTCAAGACAGGAGGAGTGGAAACTGGCAGGAGATGAGCATGAAGAAACACAGAGAAAACACTTGAAATCCCTCAACCCTGACGCTTGAAAAAAGAAAAGGGGGAGAGGAGGAGAGAGGAGAGGGGGGTCTGGGGACCGCAAGGAAACAAGGAGAGAGGAAGGGGAGAGGAGTCACGAGAGAGAGGAGGACGCAAGGAAAGGAGGAGAAGGGTAAGAGGAGAGGAGACACGAGAGAGAGGAGGACGCAAGGAAAGGAGGAGAGAGGAGGAGAAGGGGAAGGGGAGAGGAGACACGAGAGAGAGGAGGACGCAAGGAAAGGAGGAGAGAGGAGGAGAAGGGGAAGGGGAGAGGAGACACGAGAGGGAGGAGGACGCAAGGAAAGGAGGAGAGAGGAGGAGAAGGGGAAGGGTTGTGGAGATACAGCAAGGAGACAAGGAGAGGGAAGGAGAGAGGAGTCACGAGAGAGAGGAGGAGGCAAGGGAAGGAGGAGAGAGGAGGAGAAGGGGAAGGGGAGAGGAGACACGAGAGGGAGGAGGACGCAAGGAAAGGAGGAGAAGGGTAAGAGGAGAGGAGACACGAGAGGGAGGAGGACGCAAGGAAAGGAGGAGAGAGGAGGTGAAGGGGAAGGGTTGTGGAGATACAGCAAGGAGACAAGGAGAGGGAAGGAGAGAGGAGTCACGAGAGAGAGAGAGAAGGAGGCAAGGGAAGGAGGAGAGAGGAGGAGGGCGTCGTACCGTACACCCAGCCAACGACGATGGACTGGAAGACGGCCAGCAGCAGCATGCTGGCTCCACTGCAGGAGTGATGGTCATAGATCTCAAATATGTACACGCCCCCCTGGAGAGAGAGAGAGAGAGAGAGAGAGAGAGAGAGAAGAGAGAGAGAGATGAGAGATCAGAGAGAGAGAGAGAGAGACACAGAGAGAGAGAGAGAGAGAGAGAGAGAGAGAGAGAGAGAGAGAGAGAGAGAGAGAGAGACACCGTGGGGGGGGTACACTGAAATGTTAATGTCTCTTGGGTTGGACAAAAAAAACCAACAAACAGTCACCGTCTGACTTGTTTTGACTGTTGCCATGCCAGCCGATTTAACATACAGCACAACAGGAAAACAGAAACGGCAAATTATAGTCGTCGGTAGCATCGGTATGAGTGACGATGTCAATAATTATCTAGTGGAGCTTCTGGGGTTCCCAGCTTATTAAAAGCGCTCACTTGCTAATTTGAGTGCAGAGTATGGTTGTGATTACGGATACAAACCTGACCTTAAGTCACTAAACGGCTAATAGCAAGTAAGTCAATCATTTGTCATTAGTTTTAATCACATAATTATTGATAAATGAATAATGGATTATAAACACACACACACACACACACACACACACAAACACACACACACACACAAACACGCACACACACACAAACACGCACAAACACAAAAACGAACGCACGGAAACACACACACACACACACACACACACACACACACACACACACACAAACACGCGCACACACACACACACACACACACACGTGCACGCACACACACACACACACGTGCACGCACACACGCACGTGCACGCACACAGACACACATGTGCGCACACACACACACAAACCCATGTACGTGCACACAAACACA
>OLKM01000163.1:18193-23193 GCA_900291075.1 Melanogrammus aeglefinus
CACACACACACACAGCAGGAAGGAGTCCCTGAACACACACACACACACACACACACACACACACACACACACACACACACACACACACACACACACACACACAGCAGGAAGGAGTCCCTGAACACACACACACACACACACACACACACACACACACACACACACACACACATACACACACACACACACACACACACACACACACACACACACACACACACACACACAATCATCATCACACACACACACACAATCATCATCACACACACACAGTTAAACTCACAGACAGATATAGTCACACACACAATTACACACACAAACGCAGATAAAGTCACACTGTCGCCGACGCACATACACACATAGGGAGACACAAAGTCCCACGCAAACACACCAAAGCCCAAACAGGTAAATACAAACTATTCCACACAGAAGTGAAGGAACCGGTATTGATAGTGTGTTAGATGGGTGGGAGAATTACTCTCTGCACTCGTACAAGCGTGTGTGCAACCTGACGTACTGAGAACGTGTCCCCAGAGAGCTCAATGGGGTTAAGGGAGCAGACAGACGGACAGACAGACAGATACAGAGGGGGAGAGGAAAAATAAGACAGATACAGAGAGCGAGAGAGAAGAAAGGATAGGGAGGGAAAAGGGAGAGACCAAGGTCAGAGAGAGACAAGGGAGATATGTCCGAGAGAGAGAGAGAGAAGGACGGAGAGTGATTTGAAGAGACCGGAAGAGAAAGAGAGAGAGACAGCGAGGCGAGATTGCTATGACGAGAGAGCGAGAGCGAGAGAGAGAGAGAGAGAGAGAGAGAGAGAGAGAGAGAGAGAGAGAGAGAGAGAGAGAGAGAGAGAGAGAGCAAGAGGGCGAGGGGAGTCCTGGAGTGTGGGAACTGCAGAACTTTGGTGGAGTTCCTCAGGGTGGGATGTAGAGTGTTTTCTGTCTCCATTCCAATCATTCCAGCAGAAGCCCTTCAACACACTCCTGACTGAGTGTCCCAGAGCCCCGAGAACAGGGTCCCGGAAGTGGACGGCAATCCAGTGTGGAGTCAACAGATTTTTTTTATCCTTTGAGCTGCGTCGGCGCTTCCATACGCACCCTCTCACATGCATACATACACAAACACAGGAACCTCCGAACCTGTTTTTCTGTCCGGGGGAATGTGTGTGTTGAGTGAGGAGAGTGATAAGACTAAACAGTGAGATGATGGAGAATGTGTTTGCACATGTGTATCGAAAACCGGTTCTTTTTTCTGCAGAAGAATTGTTAATACGTCATAGCTGTAATAATGCACAGTTCCATTGAGTTAGACTGAATTCGTCACTGGCTATTAGAAAAATGTTACTGGATGTTACTGGCCATTCTTGTATTTGCCACAGAATAACTTATCTTGTATTGTATGTTGTTGATTTCTACATACAAGAATATCTATTTTATTATTATTATACCTCAAGACAGTTTGTAAAGTCATCATGTTACTTCTAACTGAACTAAAGTTGATTCTAATTGACCTGTTTGTTCTCCTTTTTTTCCAAATGAGAATCGATGAGAGAATCGAATCATTTAGCAGAATCGAAAATGGAATCGGAATCGCAAAAATCTTATCATTACCCATCCCTAGTTGTGAATGTGTGAGAGTAAGAGTAAGGGTAAGAGAGGGTTTTTGCAAGGGTGTGTTTGGATGTTTGTTTTCACAAGTGTGTGTGTGTGTGTGTGTGTGTGTGTGTGTGTGTGTGTGTGTGTGTGTGTGTGTGTGTGTGTGTGTGTGTGTGTGTGTGTGTGTGTGTGTGTGTGTGTGTGTGTGTGCCTGTTGTGGTGTGTGTCGCTGTGTGTGTGTGTGACTGTGTGTGTGTGACTGCTTGTGTGTGTGTGTGCGTGTGAGATGTGTGCCTCACTTTGCTCTAGCCATCGCCTTGAGGCTGCAAGAGAGTGTAGAGAAGCTAGACTTGTAGCTGCTCCTCACTCGTTGCAGCGCCCAGACGCCGTGAGGCTGCCCAACGAGATCCCGTAGGAGAAGAAGATCTGAGTGCCTGCATCCATCCATATCTACAGACAGACAGACAGGCAGACAGACAGACAGACAGACAGACAGACAGACAGACAGACAGACAGACAGACAGACAGACAGACAGACAGACAGACAGACAGACAGACAGACAGACAGACAGACAGACAGACAGACAGACAGACAGACAGACAGACAGACAGACAGATAGACAGGCAGGCAGACAGGCAGACAGACAGTGAGACATTTGTGACCTGTGGTGGTGGAATTCTGAGCTGATTTAAGACATTGGACTTTTATCACTTTACTTCTGTTTTCATGAAAATTTCATAAAATTGCATTTATTTTATACTCCGGCTCTGACATTTTTGTTAAATAAATATAAATACATATATGTAGGTCTATATACAAACACAGACAGACAGACAGACAGACAGACAGACAGACAGACAGACAGACAGACAGACAGACAGACAGACAGACAGACAGACAGACAGACATCTCACGTTCATCTTCACAGAAGTCAATCCTCCCTAATATTTATCATGCCCGTCTGAGTTACCGGTAGGGCTGTACAGTATGGACTAAAATATATATCAGGGTATTTCAGGAATAGACGTAATAGTATTGTATCACGGTATGTTCATTTTATCTTCTAATTTTGATATAAAGGCTTCTGAAGGGGTAAAATATTGGTTAGGCAGCAAAACTGCCTAAAAAAAGAAAAACGCTAAATCTTTTCTAAGTTACTTCCATCTCTGAAAAACACTAAACTTTATTAGTATGGATTTCTTTCTGCACTTAATCCCGGACCTTGCTGTATAGTTTTGTCATCTCAGTTTGGCTGAAGTGTGTGAGGGCAGGTAAACGCGTCCCTGGGATCGAATGTTTTTGACCATCTCTTTAAAGCCCTTTTCTATTGACATTTTGAAAGGGAACCATGTCCTCACCCTTGTAAGGACACATGGGTGGCTTTGGAAAACTGGCTTTGGAAAATGCCTACGGAGGCGATGTCTGAGATGCAGAGACAGCTTCACGGTACTAGCGTCTGTCTCGTACGGGTGGAATGAGAGCCGTTGAAGGGACTATTGCGCAAGCATGCAGGCGTACACCGTCTACCGGTCACACCGGTCTCACGGTAAGCGCAAATTATACCGTTTATACCGTACACCCCTATTATCACGGCGTTAACTGATGTTAATTAAGGGTTACTGAATGTATCCTTATTGTAAAGTGTTCCCAGTGTTCCCAGTGTTCCCATCGCGCCATCCGGTCAGCTCTGCGGTGTCTGGTGTTTTTCTCTAACCCTCCACGTCCACTCGAGGAAATGAGAAAAGCCACACAGAAGGTGTCGTCATGACTGGTGACGGTGTGTGTGTGTGTGTGTGTGTGTGTGTGTGTGTGTGTGTGTGTGTGTGTGTGTGTGTGTGTGTGTGTGTGTGTGTGTGTGTGTGTGTGCCCCCCCCCCCCCACGACTTGATGACTCGTCTCATTCTATCCCGTTTACACCGTACACCCCTAGTTTCCGGTCTGTGTCTTTGGAGGAGCTTGTTTTCCCACCTCGGGGTCGGCCAGGCGGGTGGTGTTAGGCTTCAGGTAGTACTCGATGCCCTCGCCGGCCCCCGGGAGGGTGGCGCCGCGCACCAGCAGGACGAACAGCATGAGGTAGGGGAAGGTCGCGGTCAGGTACACCACCTGGGAAACACAGCGCCGTCACGGGACGTCACGACAAACAGGAAGGAAGGGGGGCGGGCTCTGGTGGCTCACCAACGCTCGCGCGCGTGTGTGCGTAGGCATGGTTTTTATCTGGGATGGCTACATGAAAAGGTTACAGAATTCTGCGAATTAATCAGTTTGCGCCATTTGCCAATTAGCTAGCCAAGTAATTACAATAGTAATTAGCTAGACGAAAAAGCTAGCAACGTTGTCGTTGGCTAGTTGGTCAGTCCCTTACTTTGGTTGGTAAGGTGGCCAGTTTGTTCATTGGAGTGGCTTAGACAGACAGACAGACAGACAGACAGACAGACAGACAGACAGACAGACAGACAGACAGACAGACAGACAGACAGACAGACAGGCAGGCAGGCAGACAGACAGACAGACAGACAGACAGACAGACAGACAGACAGACAGACAGACAGACAGACAGACAGACAGACAGACAGAGTGTGTTGGCCTCACCTTGCCAGTGGACTTGACTCCCTTCCAGACACAGAAGTAGCAGAGAACCCAAACAGCCACTAGACACAGGGCCAGCTTCCAGTTGATGGGACCAAGCTCGTCCAGACTGCTGGACATCTTCAGCACCTCGCGCCTGACACACACACACCACTTTGTTAACCCACTTTAGACTGCCTTGTTGCTAACCAACTATCTGACTAATTAACAAACTAGCCACCTTACGAACTTAAACAGGAACTGACTAACTAAACAATGTCAATTTTGCCAGTTATTTCTCTAGTTAATTGGGTGTCAAGCAACGAAGCTGCGAGTTAACATATCATAGCCAAACTTGCTAGGTTATTCCAATCATCATGAAACTTGGCGTTTATGATCGTCGGACCAAGCCAAACAAACTTTCCAAACAGCTTTTTCTAATTATCTAATCTAATCTAATCTGTCTAACTAGCTAGCTAACGACCATCCAACAAATTAAGAAACCAAAAAATGACTTACTAACGATTAATCTATCTAACTAGCTAGCTGACCGACTCACCACCAAACTACCGACTAGCTAACTAACTAACTCACCAACTGACCAATGCCCGGAACATGCCTGGTAATAGTGTTTGACTCACTCCCAGAATTCCATAACCGGTGAGGTGGCATTCCCGGCAGGAGCCACAGCGCTTGAACGATTCTGTTGATGAAACAAAACACACGCATTCTGAGCCCCACCGACCCCCCCCCCGCCCACACACACACACACACACACACACACACACACACACACACACACACACACACACACACACACACACACACACACACAC
>OLKM01000163.1:25693-38193 GCA_900291075.1 Melanogrammus aeglefinus
ATGAAAGGCTAGCCAGCAAGCCCGACATTCAAACCAAATAAACACAACACACAATTCCCCTAACTGCAATACAACAACCCAAACACGCCCACACACACATACACACACACACACACACACACACACATAAAAAACATAGTGTGCCCATGTATTCAGACATCAAGACAAATAAACAGAAAACAAGACAGCGGTTCAAAACACAGAGAGCCCATGTATTCAGACATCAAGACAAATAAACAGAAAACAAGACAGCGGTTCAAAACACAGAGAGCTCACGTTGCTGCCGGGCGTCACGGAGAATAACCAACGTTTGGCGAACTAGGCGGTTCACAGTGGGGTGCTTTGGGAGCCGGTGGATAAGCACTTATCAGCCCCGAGCCGGACCTCGGTGCGGGGCGGGGTTTAATACGGGAGTTTATTATCTCACAGCCGCAGCCAGGGTGCTCAAGGTCTCCATGCCTTCAGACGTCACTGTCGGACACAGCATAACTCAAAAACGACCCTGGGACCCGAGATGCATTCACGAACGTGTGTGTTTATGCTATTGTATTTTTTTTTTTGCATGATGAATAATTTTGTTAGAGACGCCGCCGAGGATTGGCTGAGCGGGAAACGGTTTTTTCGGTCTACCTTGACGGACGGACGCGGACAGGTGCGGCTGTGCCTGTGCGTCAACATGTTCCCTGCCGCCTGTCGCCTGTCGGTTCAACACAACACGTTGGATTTTTGCACACAAATCCATGAAGGCGATCGCTTTAAGTTATGTGTATTGTACACAGACCCCCCCCCCCCCCCCCCCCACACACACACACACACACACACACACCACCAACCCTCTCCCTCCCCCTTTGGAAGTTCAAGTGTAATGTTAGTTCCATCCTCACCGCGAGCTCCCCTTAAACATCCCCCATTTCAAAACCAGCGAGGTAGGTAGGTTGACGTTTACACGAATGAAAAGTATGTATAGATACACGACGAACACCTACTTTACTGCTTCACTCTCTCGTTCACTCTCTCTCTCTCTCTCTCTTTCTCTCTCTCTCTCTCTCCGCCCGGAGGAGGCACACCAGATGCACAGCGCCACTACCGCTGGGAAGAAAGGGGTGGGAGAGGGTCAAGCATGGTAGGGCTACTCTGGTCAACCGCAACGCAACTTCCGGTAACTTACTTCCTCTTGGCAGGCGTGCGCTGATGGTAAAATTGTCACCAGGAGCGGGCCAGGGAGAGTAAGACAAACAACAAAGACAAGGATAATTATGAGTTACTTTATGGTGGAATAATTTGACGGAGTAATCGACTTTTGTCTAATAATAAATTTGAACCGGAAACGGACATCTCTCTATTGAAAGCCCCCCCACCTTCCTCTCGCTTCCTGCTAAAATCATCTTTCTGAAGGGATTCTCGGTAGTAATGAATTACAGGCTGATTCCTCAATTGCAAAGATGCTTCCTGAATAAATAGATTTAGTAAGATGCTGACCACTTGACCAGGTAGGCCTACCTATATTTGGCAAAAGGAAGCATCGGATTTCTCCTTGCTCGGTGTATAATATCCCAGGACAAGCATTCCACCTCAACTCTCACTACACTACCACATAATACATAATTAATAATTTATCAGAATGAGAGGAAATGATGATGATTTAGTCGGGACAGCTGTTATTGTGCGATTCCGATGCAAACGCCCTGATTAATTCCACCCAGGGAATAAAATTTCACAACATCAGGCAAACAAACCCGAAAATGGTTTTAACACGTATAATCACTCACTGAATAAAGCCAGAGGCCTGTCGTTTCCGATATCTAAATCTTGCTTTGATTGAACTCCTTCTTGGCTCCGGGCTGTCTGTGAACTGAACCAGCATCACGCAGCTATCGTCGGTTAAGGAGTCATTTTAGAGACGGTTTTCGAAATACTCGGCTACCTCCTAAAGCAGTGTGGGGGTACCCCCTCTAAGATATTTTTCAGTTGAGTACCCCCCTCTTCAACTGCACAGATACATTTTTTTTAACATAAAAAAATGATGTGTGTTCTAGTTGCCAGTGTAAGCATGAATTTTTAAAGGGTTTAATACAGACGAGCGAGCAGAAAAAGCTGTATATCCTGGTTATTTATTTATTTAGTTGTTAACCTCAGTATGTTTACGGGTTTGAGGGACTGTTGGAACACTGGCTGGGGTTTAACGTCCACAGAGACAGGATGTTGTGGAAGTTATTTTTCTTTTTCGCACAGACACCCACAAACACATATATACGTACATACAGTACATGCGCAAACGCACGCACACACACACACACACACACACACACACACACACACACACACACACACACACACACACACACACACACACACACACACACACACACACTTTCACGCTCACTCACAAATACAAGCACACGCATTCACGTTCGCTCGCAAACACACACATACACACACACTTACACAGACACACGCGTACTCAGACACACATACGCACTCCCAAAAACACATAGACGCACACTTACACAGACACACACAAATACACGTGCAAACACACACACACACACACACACACACACACACACACACACACACACACACACACACACACACACACACACACACACACACACACACACACACACACACACACACACACACACAGAGGACCCTTGGTAACCCTACCCCAATGAGCTCATAGGTCTTGTCTAGTGCCCAGGGGCCCCAAATAAAAGGTGCCGTTAAGGGCCCTCTACACAGAGCCCATTGTGTCCCGCCTGACTGGACAGTAAATCTAGTGGCAGGGCACCGCAGTCACACAACGAAACACACTTCAGTCAACCCTCAAAACTTACCCCAGGCCAGGGCTCGAGTGAGACCCTTAAAAGACGATGGGTGTAATTGTTGTCACATATTGCTTGTTAGAATGATGGATGAAGTTCCCCCCGGATAATGTTAAAGAAAATAAATAAGTTGAGGGCAAACTGACAAAGGTATGTAAACCGACAAAGTAATTGCTACATAGATGAATGAGTGGTTGAATCGTGAATGAACAAAGGAATGCATGATGATGATGTGATGAATGAGTGAATACTGTTGGGGGGGGTCTTAAGGATTTTATGTCTGTAGTAGCAGGACTAGGAAAATGGATGAATTTAAGGTCCCTTTATGGAATCAGACGTCAGCGTCCTATTGGCCCAGAGAATGTTGTCATAGTGACAGAACTCAAGACTTTGCAGGTGGACAGAGTCTTATCTTTCCAATAACACTTTAATTGCTTACGATTTGATAACAAAGAGCAAGCTGGATCGCACACCTGAGTTCACTCGTTTCAATCAAGAAACAGTTATTCATAGGACCATTTCTCAGTGTTCTTTTAATTAATGCTTTTTTTCAGTAATAACTTAATATTTAACAAATTACTCAGAAAATTGCAGTGACAACATCAGGAAAATCGCAACTTTCACAACTTTTATCGCAACTTTTATCGCAACTTTCACTTCCTCTCGCGATGCAATCGCAACGAAAACCCCCCAAAAAACACCTCGACTTTCATCGCAACGTTTTTGGAAAAGCTCACACAACAATCAGGCATTTTAGGGCCGCGACAATCTCAAAAAAGGCCCCCCGACATCGTGGGGGGGGGGGACTGAACAAAGGTTGATTATTAACCGGTACCAAGAGGAACGCTTACATTATTCAACCCATAAAAAACGGTTAACACATAACAGAACGTCGGAAAAAAAAACAGCAGGTTAAAACACGGCCCTGCCTGATTACATAACAGCGGCGGGGCGTTGAGATAATAAATAACACATTGGAAGATTATGAAAGTAAAAGTTGTGTTGCGTCGGAGCGGAACTTTGGAGCGTCCAGTTCCCCGTCCAGTGTTGCCAGATTGGGCCCGATGGGGACAGTGTTGCCAGATTGGGCCCGATGGGGACAGTGTTGCCAGATTGGGCCCGATGGGGACGGTGTTGCCAGATTGGGCCCGATGGGGACAGTGTTGTCAGATTGGGCCCGATGGGGACAATGTTGCCAGATTGGGCCCGATGGGGACAGTGTTGCCAGATTGGGCCCGATGGGGACGGTGTTGCCAGATTGGGCCCGATTTCCCGATGAAATGTCGATGTGTCGATGAAGTCCTTGTATTTAATTCATTGTTCATACATTCAGACACCAGATGGACTGTATAAAGTCCACCTTTCCCATTTTTTTTTCGTGTGTGTCTGTGTGTGTGTGTGCATGTGTAGGGAGAGAGGGTTGAGGAGTGAGTTGAGGGGTTCACTTACACCGGGGTAGTGAACTCAAAGGTAGAGACCAGAGTCCAAGAGGCTTCTTGACAACACGCAGACAAACAAAAACAAACTCTCAACGCAAAAGGAAACAGCAAACTGGGACAGGAAGTAGGTAAGTTAAATACCCAGAGGGACAGGATTACTCATCAACAAGGGGGACCAACATTACCACAACAACACAGGAAAAAGGTAGTGGGGGGGTAGTGGTGTCAGGAGGGGATGGTTAGTGGCTCCAGAGAACAGGGTTAGGAAGTTCAGGAAGAGGGCGAGAGGGAGAGGGAGTGAAGGAGTGTGGGAGGGAGGAAGAGATAGTGAGAGAGAGAGAAAGAGGGAAAGAGCAAGAAAGAGAAAGAAAGAGAGCCAAGCAAGAGCGAGAGTGAATAACAACGAAAAAGTCAATTTGCCTGGTGTTGAATGATGAACTCAAAGCAGCTCTCACCAAACACATCTCTCAGGCCGGCTGTCATTAGCCCCCGTACATAACGCCAGAACACCTGTATCTTACACCGTGCACTGTCGTAGTTGCACCTCACCTCTCTCTCTCTCTCTCTCTCTCTCTCTCTCTCTCTCTCTCTCTCTGTCTCTCTCTCTCTCTCTCTCTCTCTCTCTCTCTCTCTCTCTCTCTCTCTCTCTCTCTCTCTCTCTCTCTCTCTCTCTCTCTCTCTCTCTCTCTCTCTCTCTCTCTCTCTCTCTCTCTCTCTCTCTCTCTCTCTCTCTCTCTCTCTCTCTCTCTCTCTCTCCTGGTGGAAAGCCACCAGGTCCAAATCCAAACCAACCACCACCACATTAAACATTGACCGTTGATTCAGCCAATGGGTGACACCGTTCACTGCCACCCGAAAAACCATGTGGAAGAGTGTTCACTTTGGGGGTGAGTAGGTGGGTGACAGAGTCTAGCTCTCTGATAGAACAGCCTGTTAAACATCTGCATTTATGCATCACTTTTCTAACCATTTGCAACTCAAAGCGCTTGACGATAAAATGATTGCCTGCCAATCACCCATTCATACAAACATTCACACGCCGACGGCAGAGTCCACGGTGCAAGGCGACAGCCAGCGCGTCGGGAGGAGTCAGGGTCGGAGGGGTCTTGCTCAGGGACACCTCGACACTCGGCTAGGAGGAGCCGGGGGATTGAAGTGGCAACCTTCCGGTTACCGGCCGACCCGCTCTGCCTCCTAAGCCACATGCTGCCCCCCCCCCCCCCCCCCCCCCTCTGTCTGGTAATCACCGGTTGGGAACCCCCTGAACAGAGAGCAAACACAACAGGGACCACCGCAACCGCAAAGGGGGGGGGGGGGGGGGGGGTGGGAGGAGAGAGGCCGTGGCCGTGACACACGAGACGCGGCCGGCAGGACGAGAGTTTCCAGTGCGGAAAAAGCCGCTGGTTGTAAGGGGAGAGCAGCCGAGCACAGAGCTGAGAGCACAGAGCTGAGGGCGGGGCGAGGGATGCTGTCATGCAGCGCCGTGCAGAGACCCTTTGAGGGGCAGGGGCTCAAATTCAAAAAAGGGCACATGTTTGTTCATGAAGTCATCAGAAGTGGTTTGGTGTTGATATCTATAAAAACAATTAAGCTATTACAAAATAAAAGCCTTGAATATGAATTAGCCTAACTATACACAATGTATATGTATGCCTTTTAAAAAAAATAAGATGTTTTTCTATTAAACACAGGGTGGGGCGAACTCCACAATGAGTTTAGGAACACATCAGTAGTAGGTTTGGTGGTGTTGATATCTATAAAAACAAGTGAAGCTATTAAAAAAATAAAGCCCTTAAATATGGATGCAATACATGCACTGACTACTTTTGCATCTTTTTAAAAACAATTAAAAGGTTTTTCTTTAAAACAAAGGGTAGTAGTGGAACTACAAACCGAGTACATAAACACATCAGAAGTGTGTTTGATGTTCATAGGATGAATTTTTCCAGTGAGTTATTAAGAATTGAAAAAAAAAGACGTTGCACTCTTTTTTGACGGTCCCTAAGCACCGTGACACTATTACAGAACAAGTATTACAGATACAACCCCGGAAAATAGACGAATGTCGAATATAAAACCAATTTCACCCCGGCCTACCAGAGACATTGAGACAGGGTAGACATGAAACAGATTTGGCCATGTCATGTGGCCAAGTAGTTACTACAGAGTATACAGATTAAATATAACAATGCTTTCCCTTTGTAATTTCAAAAGGTTTCCCAGATAGGTTAGCTGTATAGCTAGTAGGCTATAGAAAATAAACCGAGTGGTAGCCACTTTCACAGTTCAGTTAAAACGATGCTTGTTGAAAAGCTTTTGCTGGCCATCATAGGCCTATACTTCAAAATGACACTACAAAACGAGATAACTGTTACAGTTTATTTAGCATTATCATTAATGGTTTTGGAAACAACTGTCTGTGTCTGACTCTGTAGTGATCCTACCCTGCGTTGTACTGTCTCTTAAAACAACAATCGCATCTTGCAGGAGGCAGATTGTAAAAGGTCACGTTGCCTATGACGTCACCCACCGGCGGCAGCGCACTGAGCGCCGGTAAACGAGGCCACAAAGTACAAACTTTACTTCTATATTATTACTTTTAGACATTTTTATACGCGAATAATTTATTCACATGTTAATGTTTAATTGTTCATGTGTAATTTTACAAAGCATTGCAAATTTAAACGACGGGCAGGGGCTCGGGCACCCATAGCCCCCCCTCTGCACGTGCCTGCTGTCATGGTAACAGTGAGGCGCCAAGTTACTGAGTTTGGCACGGCGCCAACTGGAGTTTGGGGACGCTTGTTAAAAAAAAAAATCCCTGGTTACGCTTTATGGACTGGCGACTCTTGGAGTGATGGCTTTGCGGTGGTCAGAAAAGATCATTAGTCAGTTGGGCTTTCTATAAGAATGTATTTTTTTTCTTTTGTGGCGAAATGTATTTCTAATATTGTTTGCAACCAGATAAAGATTATTGGAGGTGATTGTGTTTTTAAAAAGGCAGTTCTAGAAACACACACAAAAACGCGCGCGTGGACACAGACAAACACACAAGGCAAAGACGTGAGAGAGAGGGGAAAATAAATGAGAAATGCCTGTCTAATATTGTTTACAACCCGGTAAAGATTATTGGAAGTAATTGTGTTTTAAAAAGGCAATTCTTGATACCCACGCGCACGCACACACACACACACAGCACACACACACACACACACACACACACACACACACACACACACACACACACACACACACACACGCACACACACACACACACACACGGCCATGAACACACGCAAGCATACAAGAAGTGGAGTCACGTGAAGGAAAAGACCTGTGAGAGAAGGAAAATAAAGGAAGAAATCTACAGAGTTAAGGTAATCCGAGTCATACATGCCGAGGCTGTAACCGCAAGCCTGCGGGGAGCCGACCGCCAATCAGAGAACAGGAGACGCGGACCTCAGACCGTGGAAAGAGATAGCGGAACACGCGCCACAAAAATGCGTCCTGTCAGTGTGGAGACATTAACATTCCCAAACGAAAACCTGGAAAAACGCTGAAGATTATCAACAACAGCCGACGGGAGAGATTGGCGAGAACGCAAGACCAATGGTTACATGACTCCCTGTGATGTTGTGATGCTGGCAGAGAAATAATAAGCTGTAAGCCTTGTGGGTTGGGAGTGATGAACTTGAGCCCTGGGTTCAGCATGCACCTAAAAACACCTCAGAACAAAGATGATATGAAACCAGACCTGGGTGTTGATTTTCTGTATTTATCCAGTATTTGGGAAACCTGCCCTCCAAGACACACTTTGAAACTTTTCCAGCCATCACTTCTGTTCAAAATCATCTAAAATGAGGTGCAAAATATCAAATCAATCCACTTCCGAACTGATTGCATATTTGAAAGGGGTAGAGACACTCTTCGAACCTCAACCATCGACACGTCCCTGGTTTATTATTGCTTTTGACGGGTGACATGACATTTATCCTTCAGTCAAGCAAGCAGTTTCAGAGAACCCTCACCAAAATCTGGGCCTCGAGGAAAAGACTCCAGACTGTCCTCAGGCCAAGCCACGAGTGCCGAGAACAAGCTAAAAACCCCCAGTGCAGGTTTAGCCATGAAGCGCACTGGAATTACACGGGACATTTCCAATGGCACACTCGCATTCCAGGCTAAGGGTGTGGGTTAAGTGAGGGTCAAATTCCGTCGGTTAAGAGGCACTGGTCGCGAGGTGTTACCGAGCCGACCGGAAGTGGTCGTCGGGGTCTGAAGTTTCAGCTTTGGTTCTCTGGAGATTCCCGAAAACGTCTCTGACGTTTGGACCTTTTGAACATCTTTTTAGGGGAAAGAGGTGGCATAACAACTTAAAAACGTTTAGAAACCGTCTGGGTTGTTTCTTGTGTTAGGATCCCGGTTCTACCTTCGGAGAGCACTCACAGGGAAGGGCTTCATAGTTGGAGTTCTTGGCATGAGGAACGCGGGTGCAGTGGTAGGCTACAGGGTGGGGTTTGGACTCCGAGTTCACCCTGCACAGAACCCCTTCAATCAGAAAGGCTGCGGCTGGATCCTTCTGGAAGCCCGACGTTCACCGGAGCAGCCTCGCGATGTTTTGACATGCAAAGACTGATTAACGTAAATGGTAAATGAACTGCATTCATACAGCGCCTTTCTAACCAGCAGCCGCCAGTGGAGGCTCCTCCAGTGAGGAGAGGGAGGAACATCCTCCTTGACATTGTTGACAATAAGAAAATGTAGGTTGCACAGACTACTGTGCTGAAGTAATGCCCTTAAATAGGACTGAAGTACATAACATTGTGTGGGGAATTGGTGTTTTGGCGCCCCCTCTGGCTGCAGGCGCACACCTGCTCGTTGAGAAGGTGCCGTGCCCAGACGGAATGAAACCCGCGCTGAAGTCCGTAGGGTGGATGCCCCCCCCCCCCCCCCCCCCGCTTGGAGGAAGTCTTACCCGGGGCGTAAACTTCAATCTAATGGGTTAGCGGCTAGCCATGAATCAACCCAACAGACCCCTAACATCCTTTAACAGTATCCAGGGCTAAATTGCTTTGCTAAGGCTAAAGTGAATGCTTAAGCAAAGGAGCTAACTAGCCCTACAGTGACCACCATGGGGGGCCAGGCTTTACTGCCCAGGTTTTCCCACGTCTCTCAGTGAGTCACCTTTCGGGGAGGACTCGGGACAGGAAGTGAAGTCCGCCAGAGAGAGGTTTGGGTTTGGGTTCCCAGGCAGCTGTTTCCTGTGCCTGCCTGGCACCGGATTGGTCAATGTCCAGAGGGACTCAGACCATAGTACTGAACCAGAGGCGAGGAGTTCATGACGCCCTGGGAGAAATTAGATGTAGTCCCGTTAATACATACCCTGGTGCGGCCGGACAAAGAAAAATAAGACCTTCTCGTCTCACATAGCTTGCGTGTGAAGCGAGAACCGCTCACACTCATGCTCACCACAGCTCGCCCACGTACCCTCGTGCGCACACAGGGACACACACACACACACAACACACACACACACACACACACACACACACACACACACACACACACACACACACACACACACACACACACACACACACACACACACACACAAACACACCCTCCACTGCAGACAATTGGCATGCATACTAATGGCCAACCTTCGAGAGATCAAACGAGCCAGATCAAAAAAAAAAACAATGCCTGCGTGCCCGGCAAACGAAAACATAAAGTCCAGTTGGTTTCCGCAACGACACGCAGAAGACGTAACTTCGAATGCATGTGGGAATGAATATGTTTGAGGAAAGAATGAAAGCAGGGGCCAAGAACAAGGGGAGATGAAAGGATAGAGAGGGAGACAAGAGAGAGAAAGAGAGAGAGAGAGAGAGAGAGAGAAGAGAGCAGAGGAGAGAGAGAGAGAGAGAAGAGAGAGAGAGAGAGAGAGAGAGAGAGAGAGAGAGAGAGAGAGAGAGAGAGAGAGAGAGATGGTTTAAAATGGAGGGGAGAGTGGTGCGGTGGCAGTTGAAGTTCTGAAACAAGGCGTGTCACATGCCAGTTCAAAGGATGGAGGGGGAAAGCTGCAAATGATCAACTGTTGAAAGACGTGTGAGTCGCCGTGGCAGCGGTGGAAAGGGAGACCGAAGAGGAGGAATCAACTGTATGGAAAAAAACTGAATAAAGTGGAGGATCAGAGGGAGGTGGGAGAAGAGAGAGAGAGAGAGAGAGAGAGAGAGAGAGAGAGAGAGAGAGAGAGAGAGAGAGAGAGAGAGAGAGAGAGAGAGAGAGAGAGAGAGAGACAGAGACAGAGAGAGAGAGAGAGAGAGAGAGAGAGAGAGAGAGAATAGATGATGATGGGTGGTGGTGGTCCAGGACTTCATGGAGTTTCCCTGATGAGGTCCAGCTGACGGAGTGTGCACGTACCGTGAGCGTGCACGTAGCGTGAGTGTGCACGTGACCACATCACCCTGCTGACTTCTGTGTTATTCACACATCCTGAGCCACGGCCGGGGCCAGACAGGGGCCCACACACACACTCACAAACACACACACAGACTTACGCCCACACGCACGCACGCACGCACGCACACACACACACACACACACACACACACACACACACACACACACACACACACACACACACACACACACACACACACACACACACACACACACTTACAAATGCAAGCAGAGGAGTAAAGTATATGTGCGCTGTGTGTGATTGAAGGTTTTTTGCGCTCATACGTGGACACGATTGAAGAGGAAAATCTTGTCTGCTCCGACACTCAAACATGCATGACCCTACCAACACACACAGCCCATCACTGCAAGTCAAAACCACAAAACAAGCTAAACAGGATTTCTGGCCCCATCGTGGGCACATGATTCCCTGTTGTTCGAAACTGCCCCCAACCCCCCCCCCCCCCCCCCCCCCCACCACCTTTCACACACACTGAATAAATTCCCCGCACTAGAGTACTGCTGTTCAGAAGAACGCCTTCAGTCGAACGTGGGCGCTTAATAAAAAACTGTTGAGACAGACGAGAGATGGACAACCCAGACATTAGCCACCAACGGAAAGGTACTTTAAGCTAATGTCTGGGTTGCCGGGTGTAAGGTGTCCATCTCTGTGAAACCCCCTTTCTCAGCTGCCCCACACCTTCAAGATGATAAATGGAAAGGGAGAAGGCGGTATGTTAAGGCCAAGCCCTGGTGTGTGTAGAACTACAATCACGTTAATGAATGCAGACGTTAAGGCATTACAACAATGCTTGTCTAAAAACCACAACCGTAATACTAATAAAAGTCAGTGACAATATGAATGATATCAAGCTCTGTGTCAAAAAGCTAAACAGAAAATGTGAATTTCGACACAACATAGACACATGGACACAACCGCAGACACAGAAAAACAGAAAAACGGCTTTGTGGGAATTCTGCTTATCCGTCTGTCTGCCTCTCCTAGTACACTCCCTGTCTGTCTCGCTAAAACACCCTCAAGTACACTGCCTGGCTGTCTCTCTACAACACCACCTAGTACACTGCCTGTCTATCTCTCTAGTACACTCCCTGTCTGGCTCTCTAAAACACCAGCTAGTACACTACCTGTCGATCTCTCTAGTCCACTCCCTGAATTCCAGCGTTGAGGATGTTGTGGTTCGAGGGTGAGATATCGAACAGTCAGTTGACCGTGGGAGTTTAAAAACCCCCTGAGGAACTGATGAAAAGCTTCAACGGGTGAACCCTACTCGACCGGCCATGTTCTGGGATGCCAGGTGTAGGATGTCTATTGCCCTAAAACCACCTTTTTCAACCCCCTCACACGTCAAAAGTATGGAAGGGGAGAAGGGACATTTTAAAATGCAGTGCTAGAGTCATGGTGGTGATTGTATCACAACAGTTAGGCCCTATGTAGTGGGAATATTCCGGAACAAAAGAAGAAGACTTAAAAGTTGAAACTGAAAAAGGGGTTTATATTTTTGGGGTGTATGGTGGGTTAATCACAACAGTAATGTAGCGGGAATATTTCGGAACAAAAGAAGAAGACTCAAAGTTAAACTTAAAAAGGTTTTTTTATAATATAACTCTGAAACGGCAGTGTTCAGAGTTATAACTTAAAAAGGGTTTTTATAATATAACTCTGAAACGGCAGTGTGCAGTGTTCCTCCAAATCCAACCTTATTTCCTCATCCACAAGTGATCCACCACAATATTCCTCGTTCCACAGAACGAGCTGGCT
>OLKM01000163.1:53193-58193 GCA_900291075.1 Melanogrammus aeglefinus
AAAGTCTAATGGAAATGTATAGAAATATGCTTGACATATTATGACAACTTGTTCAACCATTTTGCATGTAAAGACTTATGCAATGAACTAATGCCTAAATGTTGTGGGGGTGAGACTATTCAATAGAGACCCATTACAATACATTTTGATCAACATGACATAAGCAATTGATAATGTAGGAAAGAGCAAATTGTACATTGTACAATTTGTACATTGTACCAAAGCATTTGCAACTTGTTCAAAGAAATGAGAAGCTTCTTATTTGATGTGCACAAACGACCCAATGATGTGACGATTGAACAGGTAGTACTGAGAATTTAAATTCTGATCTGAGAAATGTACCAAAGCGACTGAGAAAAACTGTAATAATAACGCAAGCATGATGATCGTGGCCTTCATCACAAAGTGACTTTTAAAACGGTTTTATTAATTATTGTTTTTATTTTATTATTTTATTTTAAATGACGAATGGGACTTTTAAAATGGTTTATTTAAAAAAATGCAATAATAGAATGTTAATATAACAGAAATGCACACTTAGTAGCCTTGAAATGAATTATTAAAAGCAACTGATTTCACACAGAGCATGCATATTTGCTTAAAAAACAAAAGATTCTTTGTGTGGTTTATAAAACAGGTAGAACCTTCTAGTAATAATAATAAAATATTATTCATGATGTGGTCGTACAAATACCAGCCAGCCGTTTTCTATCATCGCTCGTGTTTTAGCGGGCGCTCAAACGCAGCCTGAGGCTGAACAGGCCGGCCTCCTGTTTCCAATCACATGTGATTATTGAACGCCTGGTTGTCAAGGCGAGCACATCTGGTTGGACTCGGGTTCGTGGTGTTAACTGTTGAGTGACTCCCTGAATGACTGCTAGAATGGCTGACTGTTTGGCAAACTGTCAGTTGGAAGGACTACTAAGCGTCGACGAACGGACTGTCGGACAGACTGACCTTCCGAGCAAATAATTGAACGTTTGACTGACTGACTGATTGACAGGCGGACCGCTGGACAGATTGACTGACTGATTAATTAGATTTTTTTGCAACGGGTCTTGACCTGGAACGGAGCCGTCTTAGCAGTACACCATAGGGGAGGAGCGAGTAACAACGCAGGCAGCAGATTGGTCAATCCCAAAAAGTCTGAAATCTCCGTCAATCGGATACAACCGCCTTCGATACCAGATTGTACGCGTTAACGATGAACAAACAAGCCTATGTTGGTCATTCGTGTCTTCGTTGAAACCTCTCTGAACTGAATACATCTTTGCGCTGTCAAACTGTTTATCTGTCAACTGTTAAACTGCAAAAAAAAAAAAAAGCTGAAACGTAGACACAACTAAACAACTTTTGTGTTGTGTTGTTTGTTAGTGACTCATCAATAATTAGAGGGTTGGAATCCCGGCAGTAAAGTTCTGGGTCCAACCCCCCGACGACCACAGCGAACCGTAGACATCTTAGATGCCCTCACCACCAACTAGAATAAAATAATCCGCTAAATAACAAAATGGTATGTTTTGCCTCAGGGAACAGCTTCATTTACACTCTGTTTCGGACTTCTTTGAGGACCGATACGTAGACACAATGAAGACAGTTGTGATGTATGCAGTGGCGGTGTTCTGAAAGGAGATTTAATTTTGATGACGGGGATATTTTGAGACTAAACGCAAGCACATGTTGAGGTGGATGGGATGCGCGGGGCCGGGGAATAGCATGTTTCCTGGAGCATGGAGCGGGGGAGTGAGCTCACATGATTGTAATGTTTAAGGTGAATTACCGTCTAGGTCTGGATTTAATGTGTGTATGAGTGTGTGTGTGTGTGTGTGTGTGTGTGTGTGTGTCTGCACAGTGAAAAAAAAGGCAGGTGCACGTGCCTGTACAAAGACAGTCAGACCACACACTCACACAGGAAAAATGAAAATCCATCCGTGGATGTGTGTGTGCGTGTGTATACGTTATGTATGTGCATGGATTCACTTCAAAGTCCTTCAGATGATAAGCCAGTCCTGGCCTCCCTGCAAAAAAAACATGACATACTGTACATATCCATTCAGCTCTGTGGGAGTCCAGCAGCTATTAGTTTCCATCAACTGCCTTGCTTTTTGGCATTTTTCCCACCAAGGGATTGTTCTATGTATCTAGTAAAAAGGGAGACAAAGAAAGAAGTTATATTACTTTGTCCTAGTTTAACTGTTTACGGTATGCTGAGCTCATGTTTTCTTTTCACCATCTAGCTTACACTCTAGCTGACAATCTAGCTAACAGTCTAGCTAACACTCTAGATTACACTCTAGCCAGCATTCCCGCTAACAGTCTAGCTTACACTCTTGCTAATACCCTAGCTAAAAGTCTAACATTCTAGCTAACGCTCGCAGTCTAGCTAACAGCCAAGCTGTTAGACAACAATGGATGCCTGTTTTCCTAACTGTCTGTCTGCCCCTTCAGACCTTCAATTGTTGCTTCCTTTCCCGCCTCTTTCAGAACCGGAGGCAGGAAGGGCGGCCATGACTGCATACTTTTGCTCCGAAAAACCAAACGCAGCGAGAAGTTTCCTACCTTCCTACCTGTTTTGATTTTAATATTACATATTCTTAACAGAGATTCCTTAACTTTTTTCTTAACAGAGATCCTGTGAAGGTCTGTTCGGCAGGAGGAATGTGTTTTCGTGACCCACATTGAAAACCTTTCCCCCTCCTACCCCTCATGTCCCGTCACATTTTATGCGCTACCCTTTTGAACCCTCTCTGTCTGCACTTTCATCGCATCCGAACATCTCTGCCCTCTCCCCAGTTGAAGGGAGCAAACCAAACCTCCCAGCCGGGCAGAGTCAGGCGAGACGGATTAACAGAGGTTAGAGGGGGCCTGGTTCACAAAGCTAGAGTAAGTGGGGGGTTATTTTATTATTTACAGTTCAGTCTGTCGAGGGAGACACTTTTATTTAGTGTCTTTTTGGGGGATAATTTAGGAGCAGGTAGGGGTTAGTGTCTTGCTCAAGGGTTGGCCTGTGGAGATTAGGGGTTTGAACCCAGAACCTTTAGGCTGGGAAACAGCCACTTGACTGTAATGCTGTGTGTGTGTGTGTGTGTGTGTGTGTGTGTGTGTGTGTGTGTGTGTGTGTGTGTGTGTGTGTGTGTGTGTGTGTGTGTGTGTGTGTGTGTGTGTGTGTGTGTGTGTGTGTGTGTGTGTGTGTGTGTGTGTGTGTGTGTGTGTGTGTGTGTGTGTGTGTGTCTGTGTGTCTGTGTGTTTGTGTGTTTGTGTGTGTGTAAGTTTGTGTGTGTGTATGTGTCTCTGACTGTAAGTGTCTCTGTGAGTGTATCTGTGAGTGTGTATGTCTGTGTATGTGTGTCTGTGTGTTTGTGTGTGCAAGTTTGTGTGTGTGTGTGTGTGTGTGTGTGTGTGTGTGTGTGTGTGTGTGTGTGTGTGTGTGTGTGTGTGTGTGTGTGTGTGTGTGTGTGTGTGTGTGTGTGTGTGTGTGTGTGTGTGACAATGCATGTGTGTGTGGGCGCCTCTTCATCTAAAGGGCACAGTGAAAATGAGTCCTTCAGTCAGTAAAGCTCCATTAACACTAGAAAACACACACACACACACACACACACACACACACACACACACACACACACACACACACACACACACACACACACACACACACACACACACACACACACACACACACACACACACACACGCAGGCACTTGAGCACAGGCCTCAGGGTCAGTCATCACCTGCCGTTAGTACTTACAGGTATGTATCTATGTCCTGAAGGGAGTATATGTGACCTCACATTCTTACAGGATCTGAGAGGCCTCACATGGCCTTTCAAAGCAAAAATTAAACATTTACATTTAATCATCGTCATTCCGCACACACTTTTACAAGTTGAGATAAGACAAGAGGCTGGCGGCACAATAAAAATCACATGCAGGAGCTGCCTTTAAAACAGAAATAACACACTGCACACATTTAGTGAATACATTACGCACACAGACTACCGTCAACCAACCAATTGCACACTACCTATCATCCAACAAAGCTGCAGGCATTATAACAATGTATATATCATGTCGTTTGCCTTATTGCATAATTGCCTAAATCATAATATGGCAAAATTCTGATATCTAAGCTAACTCTACACGGCTAACGCTGCTGATTCGCTGCGCCTTATTGGCTGTATTCTAAGCCAATCAGAGTGCTTTTTACATTCCATAATCACTATCTGCCCAAGCCATCTATTTAAGGCTATTTCAGGCATTTTTAACGCTAAACGACAAGATTGATCCTTAAAATAGGACTCGGGCAATTATGCCAAGATACTAACGATATGCATTAAGGTTAAAACAGCCTCATCAACATGGAGTCTATATCAATCATCGATGTTGTAATTGAAAGCAGCGTTGGAGAAGTTTGCGTCAGGCTAACACCCCGTTTAGGGCTTTGACTGACAGGGGGTGGAGGGGTTCCCGAAAGGGGAGGAGCCTGGGCGGGGGGCTGCGATGGAAGAGGCGGGGCTCAGGGTGGAGGATGTGGGTGGGGTCTTGAGACACTTTCTTGGGCTTGTCTGGTGATGGTTCCGTCAGAGAGAGCCTGGCGATGGGACTCTGTCTGAGTGGTCTTCACGGCTCTCACTTATCCCTTATCCACCAACGCGATTCCGGTGCGGGTTCGGAGCCAGTTCCGATACCGAACCGGCTCTTGGCTTCTCCACATAATATAATCCTGGCTCCGGGCCAGTCAAAGAGGTTCCAACTCAGCTCCAAATCCATGCTGGTCCAGAAGGAAGAATCAGTGACGTATAGTACTGCGTTAGCGTCATTTTAAAGCGTTCATTTTAACGCCCTGATTCTGATGCGTCCTGGTCCTCGGGGAGTTGGCATGTAGAACCAACACTGAGCCAGCACAAGCATCAGCCCAGCAACAGCCCAACTTGTCCACAGTTGGTGGACAAGGGGGTAAACGCGAGATGATTTCGGCTCTCAGACGGGCTGGGATGACATAC
>OLKM01000163.1:68193-80693 GCA_900291075.1 Melanogrammus aeglefinus
GATTCAGCCATTGTGTGTGTAGGTGTGTGTGTGGGAGGACGGGTGTTTGTGTGTGTGTGTGTGTGTGCTTGTGTGTGTTTGCATGTATTCGTGCGCATAAAGCTTTCCTCTGGTACAAACAACAAACCAAACTGGTGTGTGTGTGATTTGGCCACCCTTGCTAGGATGAAATACAAGGAGGGGGGGGGGGGGGGTTAAAGGTCACGGAGGGGGGGGGGGGGTTTGAAGCATATCTTGCTTGAATTTCACGCCCTCAAACAAAAAAACTTTAACACGTCAAACTGAAAAAAATAGACATAGTGTGTTGTATAGGTGTGTGTCCATGTGTGTACCGCGATAAATATGGAAATACACGTGGAACAAAGTAAGCTATGTAGCGCCAGTAGCTCTCAAGGCGATGAATAAACGTGGAAAGTTCCAGCCGTGTGTGTATATGAATAATTAATAAGGTGTTGTGCGTGCCACAACCACAAAGTAACACGAATTTATAATCATAAACTCACATGGAATGGATCAAACTGCCGTCTCACTTCAACATAAGCTAACGGTGACTTCCTGTCGGGTGATTCGTAACCATGATGACCACGTAGGGGCGTCTACTTGAGCCGCTATCAATGCTGGCCCTTGGAGGCATTAGGTGTCTCTTGAGTAGAATGTGTGTGTGTGCGCGACGTCATTGATTCCTTTCGCTACATCAACGTGCTAAAGTTTCCCCCCCCGAGCGAGGAGGAGGGAGGGAGCTTTGTGGGCTAATGGGGATAGCATGTTGCATTCACACTCAGGACAAACAGTAGCTCGGTGTGTGTGTGTGTGTGTGTGTGTGTGTGTGTGTGTGTGTGTGTGTGTGTGTGTGTGTGTGTGTGTGTGTGTGTGTGTGTGTGTGTGTGTGTGTGTGTGTGTGTGTATGTGTGTGTGTGTATGTAGTCTGTACAGTATGTGTTGCACATTTCACATGCTAAACAATTCAAGCCTTTCTCACTTTGCATGCAGTCTCTTTTTAACGTTTCAGCTTTGCATGTTTCTCCTAAATGATGACATTACAACCACTGCCGACCTAATGCTAAGCTAGCGAGCTAGTCATGTGTTTTGGGGGAGTGGCCTGTGAGGGAGGCCTGTTCTTTTTTCGGTTGGATGTTCTTCAAAGTCTAGCTTACTCAGATTTTGCTAAATCGCCCACCCGAGCTTTAAATATATATGTACACGTTTGATATGGGGGAGAGGGAATTCTACTGGAGTATCTTAATCCTAAAACGGAAGGACCCGGGTTCAAACCCCATTGTCCGCAGGCTACCTGTAGGCTACCCTTGAGCAAGATACCCTAACCCCGACGCCGCACCATGCTAAGTAAAATGTGAAAGTGCCAGTGCTTTAAACCATACTGTAATATATTCAACGGTAAGTCTTGAGCTTATTGCTTCATGCACACATAACGTCGTTTCAACTCGCTCTAGGTGCAGTACGAGGGCAAAACCGTCTGTTTCCTACAGTTTTTATCCTCCAACTACTCCAACAAAGGCCTCTTAGTCGAAGGCACACCGAGGCCTTTGTGTCTGAAGCACTTTTCCACATCACATGTTTGTTCCTCCTTCCCAGAGAGCGAAGCGTGGCGATCCATCTTTACGAGACGCAATTCCTGACTCTTTCGCCGAGAATGACCCCGTTAAATGCGATACACTAAAATGTAACGGAGAAGAAATCACCAGGGCGATTTAAAACTAGCAAAATACATTGAAGCGCCTTTGCAAAATGGAATATAATAAACAAACCGGGGAATTGTCACAGCTGCGATAAACGCTTGTAAAAGACGTACTGTTTAAAATGGGAACATTTGCGTCAACTATCGTGAACATTACTGTTGCGAAGGCTGTAAACACACTGCTTCATAAACAAATAGCTCTGACAGTTTTATTGCTGTTTCTGCTAGGTTTATACTCCCCTTCCTGGCAACAATGCACTGGAGTGCAAAGTATTACAATGCAATGCATATGCTTAATGGTGCTTTATGTGCGCTGGTAGTAGCGGCCTGATTAGGAAGGAATTCATGGAAGGACGGAATCCATTACATTTATGAGCCGTAAACCAATACACCATATATATACTCTGTTCTCAAAAGTGTCAGAGTTAACATTATTAATGCATAAATTATAGCATTATTTCCCTTTTATTCCTAAAGTAATTGTCCTGCCATCAGCTAGTGCAAACTAGAGCTTTAAGCTAACCTATCTTTAGAGCACGAGCTGATACAAGCTAAAAACTAGCATAACTACGGGGGTCTTAGCGCCAAGAAAACGTTTTTCACTTGTTATGCCAAGAATGCCTCCCTGCCACACACGCACGCATGCGCACACACACACACACACACACACACACACACACACACACACACACACACACACACACACACACACACACACACACACACACACACACACACACACACACACAAACCAGAGGACTGCCGTTAGTCACGGATACGTGCACGACAACGGTCGGTGCACAACGTGAACCACATGCAGGCAAGGTGACGCCCAGGCCTTCAAAAGGTCAAAGGTGACAGGTGTCCCGTCAGGAAGTTCACATTGTGATTTACTGTTGAAGAACACACACACACGTATAAAAGACCCACACCGGTTTGAAGTACTCAAAAAGTAATTCATCTCACACTGACGCAAGCCTACCAGTGAGAGTGACTGTTTTCTGTCCATTGCCAAAGCCTTAGGTGGATTAGTTCGTACACACACACGTTGCAAACACATTGACTCAACTCTGTGTACCGTATGTGTATGTTTGTGCGCGCGTGTGCATGCGTGTGCAAGTGTATGTTTGTGTTTGTGCGTCTGCGTGTATGAATGTCTTCTTGTGTTTGCATAGTATGCGCACTTGAGTGTGTGTGTGTGTGTGTGTGTGTGTGTGTGTGTGTGTGTGTGTGTGTGTGTGTGTGTGTGTGTGTGTGTGTGTGTGTGTGTGTGTGTGGGTGTGTTTGCGTGTGTGTGTGCGTCTGGGTTGTGTCGCAAACACTCGACCGGCCGTCGCGTGGCACGACGTAAACAAACTCACACAAGCTAGCTAGGCCGTACGTCAACACACATCCCCCTGCAGGGACAATCAGCAACCTCCATCACCAACATTCCGTTGGCGCCACACCCTGCATCATGGGAGTTTTACTTTCTCGTCGGCTCCCTGAGAGAATGGCCCACTGAGTGTGTGTGTGTATGTCTGTGTGTGTGTGTGTGTGTGTGTGTGGGTGGGTGTAGGTTTGCACACAAGCCTGTGTGTGTGTGTGTGTGTGTGTGTGTGTGTGTGTGTGTGTGTGTGTGTGTGTGTGCGTGTGTGTGTGGGCACGAGCGATGGAGCATGCGCGCATGTGTGTGGGTGTGGGTGGGTGGGTGCACGTGCACACGCATGGAAGTGTGTGTGTGTACGTGTGTGGTTTGTTTTGTTTAAAGCTCTCCCCTACCCTCTTACTGTGTGGTCCGTCGAGGCTGGGTGTGTCTACGGTGCCAGGTGTGTGTGTGTGTGTGTGTGTGTGTGTGTGTGTGTGTGTGTGTGTGTGTGTGTGTGTGTGTGTGTGTGTGTGTGTGTGTGCATATGTATATGTGTCTGTATGTGTGTGTGTGTGTGTGTGTGTGTGTGTGTGTGTGTGTGTGTGTGTGTGTGTGTGTGTGTGTGTGTGTGTGTGTGTGTGTGTGTGTGTGTGTGTGTGTGTGCGGGGGCGAATGGCGTTGTTAACATCCCCATCAAACTATGCCTTCTGATTGAGTCCCGGTACTGTATGTTGCTGTGGTCATGTGTGCGTGTGCTTGTGTGTGTGTGTTTGTGTGTATGTGTGTTTGTGTCTGTATGTTGTTATGCTCGTGTGTGCCTAGGCACCCACACACACACACACACACACACACACACACACACACACACACACACACACACACACACACACACACACACACACACACACACACACACACACACACACACACACACACACCTGTGCCTGTGTTTGAGGTTGCTTGTATGTGTGTGTGTGTGTGTGTGTGTGTGTGTGTGTGTGTGTGTGTGTGTGTGTGTGTGTGTGTGTGTGTGTGTGTGTGTGTGTGTGGGTTTCGGGCCAATCGGCACAAGGCTCTCTGTTGAAGGGGACCAATCAGAGGTCTCGATTCTCTGTTTGTTTTCCCAGTGTTCCCTTCTAATCCGAACAGTCAGGTGGGGGGGGGAGAATCTGGCTGGGACCTGGTTGGGACTGGTAGTCACGGCGACTGGGGCCTTTGCTTCTATTACACACACACACACACACACACACACACACACACACACACACACACACACACACACACACACACACACACACACACACACACACACACACACACACACACATGTTCAAACACACATACACTCATGCTCACTGCACACGCACGCACACAAACGCACACATGCACAAACACACAGACATGAACATCCACACATCCACTCATACGCAACACACACACACACACACACACACACACACACACACACACACACACACACACACACACACACACACACACACACACACACACACAACAAACTTTCCCCAGCAGGTCAGGGACACTGACGCGTCGACGCGGGGCGCGGGGGGGCGGGGCGGGCAGGGCAGAAGTGATTTAGGATAATTTGATTGGTTTCACTATGATGATGAAGTAATTACGATGGAAAGGGGGATACAAAGTTAAAGAGGTCAACAAGAAAGGCTGAATGAGAAGGTGATTGTGGCGGTAATGGCTGATGGAGTGGTTGTGGGAATGTGTGTGTGTGTGTGTGTGTGTGTGTGTGTGTGTCTGTGTGGGCTTGTGCGTTTGTTTGGGTCTGTACGTGTGTATTTACAAGTGTGTGTGTGTGTGTGCTTGTGTGTGCGTGAGCGCGCGTGTGTGTATGTGCGTGTATGAGTTTGTATGTACGTGTGTATGTACACGTGGGTGTGTGTGTGTGTGTGTGTGTGTGTGTGTGTGTGTGTGTGTGTGTGTGTGTGTGTGTGTGTGTGTGTGTGTGTGTGTGTGTGTGTGTGTGTGTGTGTGTGTGTGTGTGTGTGTGCGTGTGTATGAGAGTGTTTTTTCCCTGTTTACTCTCCGTCCCCGTTTGTTTTCCACCTGAAGGGTCTGGCACGTTGCCCAGGAAACGCGTCTCATAATGCTATCCGTGGCGGGCTACAGAGAAGCAGCTCTACCTCACAGCCAACTTTATACTCCTTTATAAGTGTACGGAAATATTTGGGTCCGCAAGCTAATTCCCCCACAGGGAGCGTCCTCTCATCCGGCACGGAGGCTACGTTAGCCTTAGCATTACGACACAGCCACATTAGCAAGGATGTTGTGCTAAGAGGGAACGCTGACTCCAAATACTACTGGTTATGTGTACCTAGTTAAAAACAAAAACATTATTTCAGTCATTTTCAGTTGTTTTTGGTCATTCTCCGATTTTCACATTTACGCTAATCCTTGGAATTAACGAGGAAGACTAGCCCTGTGTTCAGCGTGGGCACGAATACCTGCAAAGTCAATGCTGCAAAGGCAATGCATTGTCTGTTCTATGCTGCCCTCGTGGCCAGGTCCCTCTAGAAAAAGAGATTTTTATCTCAATGAGACTTGTACCTGGTTAAATAAAGGTTCAATTAAAGATCAATTAAATGCAAAGAGGGGGGGTTCGCTAAAGTTACAGTTTTGGTGTTTTTTGCGTGATCAACTCGCGCAAGAAAAGTCACCGGTTTGCACGAGTTTGAGAGTACAATACTCGCTTTGCTTTTGGTGTGAACCTTCTCCCCAACTTTAGTGAGGTGAAGTACAAGAGAATCGAGGAGGAATGAAACCGCGTCAGGAGGAACTTGCGTGTGAAGGCTGAGTTATTCACATTGATAACCAAAATGAGTTGGAAGCCCTCCGGGTGATTTTAGAACAACCACAATAAACAATCTCAAAAACACTATATTCTTCCTTTTGTGTTTGTGTTTCGGCCCCATTCTTAAGAAAACAGGAAACGGAGATCGAGGCTTTTCAAATAAAATGTTACTGGCAGTTAACCTCCCAGTTGTAATAACCATAATGAAGAGGAATGTGAATAAAACAAAAACATTTGGAGTCTCCACAACTGAATCCAACGACTGCATTTAAAAATCTGCCATGACGGTTTAAAAGTTCAAAGTTCAACTTCTTTACTTGTCTTTTTAAAAGACCCTAACCCAAACCCTTACCCTAACCCCCTGACCCCAACCCTAACCCTAACTCTAACCCCAACCCTAACCACCTTACCCTAACTCTAATCCTCCTAACCCTAACCCTAGGGCAAGTCACTCTCCCTGTCCAGTTCTCAGGTGTGGGAGAGTCCGAGGTCTGGAATAACACCTGTGTTGTTGCTGTAGCTCGTGCCATTTGCATACTTGGTGATATATTCACAAACCAACACACCACCTATACCTGGTCAACGTGCACATGTATTACTACCAATCCATACCCCAGTGGAAGGGATTCACATGCTACGTTTCTTTGTTTAGGCACCGAACCGCAACTTACTTTTTCAGTTGGGCCCAAGTGGCGAGGTGGGCCCAAGAAAGATATGGAGGGAGGGAGGGAGGGAGGGAGGAAGAGAGAGAGAATAGAGGGAAGGGGAAGGGGCAGGGGTGTTCACACGGAAGGACCAGAAGGAGCACTTATTATTTTATGGAAGGAGCTGAATTTCCAGTCGTTATTATCGAGGGCATATTCTATGGTTAGAGGCTTTTTACCAACCAACAAAGACATAACTGAAAGAGGGAGAGAGAGAGAGAGAGAGAGAGAGAGAGAGAGAGAGAGAGAGAGAGAGAGAGAGAGAGAGAGAGAGAGAGAGAGAGAGAGAGAGAGAGAGAGAGAGAGAGAGAGAGAGAGAGAGAGAGAGAGCAAGAGAGAGAGAGAGAGACAGAGACAGAGACAGAGACAGAGAGAGAGAAACAAAGAAAAATACCAAAAAACAAGTGTAGGAACTAAATAAAGTGACACACAAGCACAGAGGGGGATTTTTTCCGGGTATTTCAGTATTTTCTTCGGCACAGGAAGGGCCCTCTTATAATTTAATGGGGCCTGGTAAATGATTGCAGTAAGAGTTCTGTTTACGGGCCATGCATTTGGCCACGGAGCCACGCTGGAACCTTTCCACGGTTGAGAACCGGCCCGCTTGTAAATAACACTGTTATTTACAAGCTAGCTACCTAGCGCCGCCAGACGCGGCGGCGGACGTGTCGAAAGTCTGTCGGGGGGGAAAGCCCGTATTCATTTTTATTTCGTTTTTTCCCCCCGTGTTTTCGGTGGAAGTGTCAAAAGGCACAAGATCTAAGGGCCACACCCCATCCAGTACCAGGAGGCTTGGTGTGAAAGTGGACTGTGGTTAAGGTTAGAGAACAAGGCTAGTTAACACACTGGGAACAGGAAATGAGTCAAGGGAGTTTTCTGGGGGAACTTAATGTGTGGTTCCCACAAGTGAAATCCAATTCTAAAAACCTTCAAGCGTATAAAGACACGATTCATCAACCCACCACCTAATGACGGTATGAGCTCATGTGTGTACAAAGCTTTCAGGTAACTTTTCAGGTAATACATCGAAAATACTTCCGAAAATGTTGGACTCGATACTATATTTAAATAGTTTGGGCGGGGAAAAGCACAACAACAAATCTTCTGTTGACTGGAGTTGTGTCCTCTTGGAGACCAGTCCTCAGATCGCGGGAGAGTAGTAGGCCATTTTGTAAAACCAGCATAATATGCCCAAAGGCTACGATAGTGTTAGCATTACGGCAAAGCCAAATAAACAGGGATGTTGTGCTAAAAGTGAACCCTAACACCAAATACTACTGATTATACGTAGCCTACCCATCTTAAAACACAAATATTTCTTCCTGTCATTTTCGGAATGACAACGAAGGGATGAGCTCATGTCTGTACAAGGATTTCACAAAATAAATCTAAAATGGCCGACGTGATCCTATAATTAATTGGACGGGAAGAAAACTCAGCAACCAAACTGCTGTTGACTGGAGTTGTCCTTTGGAAGACCAATGCTCCCATCGTGGGAGAGTAGTAAGCCACTTTGTAAAACCAGCATAATCTATGACACAGCAACCACAGTTATTCCCGTCTGGAACCCAATCCCAGACTCGGGAACGATTTGGGAAGACCACAGACCCACGACGGGTAGTAAACGGACGGTTGTCATGGGAGGGAGACGCGCTTTGCTGACTGCTTGGGAAAAGGGAGGTGGTGGGGGAGGTGTGGGGAGACAAGGGGGGGGAGGAATAGTGTCCCCTCTGGTTGAAGTCCTGTTCTGGGATTGGCCCTTAAGTTCCACTTTGAGGCTTTCTGCCGACTCATGTCTTCCTCCCTCTCTTCTTCTTCTTCGTCTTCGTCCACAGCCTCTGTTTTGAGGACTTAGTGTCTGAGTTCACAGAGAATCCTCCCTCTCCAGGAATGTGCTTATTTTGCTTTGTTCCAAGACTTTTTTTTATCAACCCTCTTCTTTTCTTCTTGTGTTTTTTATTTCCTTTTTATAGGTCTTTTCAGGCAGACTTGTGACAGAAGTCCCTTTGGCAGTGAACGGGGCAAAGTCTGTTGATTATGGAATGGATTTAGTCTACATCACAGCATGCGCTCAGATGGCACTAGGGACGGGGGGGATATGACCCCCTCAGATTCATAGTGACCCCCCCCCCCCCCCCACTGTCCCTACAAAAGACGACAAACATCGCCGGCAAAACGGAGGCTTCCTCCTCTTGAAATGTCGCTGGAACATGTCTTACAAACTGCAAATGCTGATTTTTCTCCAAGACAGTGAAATACTCCCACACGACCGACATTTTCTTTCACTTTTATTTGTAAACAAACAAATAGTGCGCGCCGGCGGCTTATTTATTTTTTTTCTGTAGTATCACTCCGCAAGCGTCCTCGGTTGCTAAGCGACGTCAACGTCTTTGGCGGTGTCACGTTAAAATTGTACCGGGGGCGAAAATTGTACCGGCCTACGTCATCGTTTGTTTACATCCTGACAACCTGCCCGGCAACAGACGACGCGATGCAGAAAACATGTTTCCAAACGACAAAATAACATAATACAGATAGCGGATCGCTATCTGTATTATGATAGATAGCGATAACAATTGTTTTTACTTTATATTTAATTGTTTAATCGAAACAATAAAAAAATTTGCCCGCGAATGTTCAAGAACCTTCCTACGTCATTTGACGCGTCATTTGACGCGTCATTTGACGCGATCGCCCGTTTCGCGGGCAATTTTTTTTATTGTTTCGATTAAACAATTAAATACAATACAAATATAAAGTAAAAACAATTGTTATCGCTATCTATCATAATACAGATAGCGATCCGCTATCTGTATTATGTTATTTCGTCGTTTGGAAACATGTTTTCTGCATCGCGTCGTCTGTTGCCGGGCAGGTTGTCAGGATGTAAACAACAATGACGTAGGCCGCCCCCGGTACAATTTTAACGTGACAGCGGACTATTTCTCAGCTGATCAACACTACGAATGCGTCACCGTCATGCAGGCTGTGTTCAGTAAAATAAATAGCGATCTGTTTTCGGCGCATGTAGGCCTATCTTCTGCCTTTAATCCCACGTTGAAATATTTTCGATGTTGAATGTTGATGGCGCAGTTGTTGAAATAAACAGATTGATTTCATACAAATCATAAAAGCCTCTCCCTGTGTCATTGTGTGTGCGTGTATACGAGGTGCGTGGGTGCGTCTCTGCGTGCGTGCGTGCGTGCGTGCGTGCGTGCGTGCGTGCGTGCGTGCGTGCGTGCGTGCGTGCGTGCGTGCGTGGGGGGTTAGGGTTTGTTTCCCTGGCACGAAAGGGGGAATAAATAACATTAAAGAAAAACATCGGTAGGCCTACCCAAATTGTTATTTTAAACATCGGTATCGGCCCAGAATTTCACAATCGGTGCATCCCTAATTGAAACATTAAAACAACTGGAAAGCTCACTCCTTACTCCCATTACAAACGATGCAGCAGTTCGCAAATATCATGAACTGAAAGAGGAAGACTTGAGAGTCCAACTGGCCATGTTTAAAAACAAGCACAAGGTCAACACAACTGCAGATACTGTGCATGCTTTGAAAGAAATGCCCCCCTGGTGGTCTGTTTGCTCAGGTAGAGACACTAGTGAGGTTGTTGATGGTGGGTGCCCATATCATCTGCTGAGGCAGTGCGCAGTTTTAGTGGGTTACGCAGATTGAAGACATGCTTGCGATCAACCATGAGGCAAAAAAAGACTCAATGTCATTGCTGTGTGCCATGTTCACCAAGAGAGGCTTGACAAGACTGGACGGACAAAAAATTGCCCAGCGGTATGTTCAGGATAATGAAAAGTGGAGAGATGTTTTTGGGTCCTTCAGTGAGTCTGCTTAGACAGTACATTTGTTTGGCTTTTTGTTCATTTATGTAAATATGTTGTTGTTTACACTTAGGAGTGTATGCACAAATGTTTAAATAAAACATATTTTGCATAAGGCATGAAGTTTCTGTGGGTGATTGGCATTCCAGACAAATAACAGTTTCATCATACATGGCTAGTGTTGATCAAGTAGGCCTTTGTTTAACAATGTTCGCTGTTGTTTATCCATGATTTAAAATAAGAATTCTCCAATGGCTTTTTAGTGCAAACCATTGGACCATAGGCTATTACGAAAGTAACTAGGCCTACTTGAGCCCTAGTTAAAGCCCAGATCACACAAAAATAAGTTATTGAGTTGAAATCATTTGCTGACAGCTTTGTCCCCCCCGAGTTCAAAAATCCCATCTGCGTCCCTGCATTACAGGGTTGTGTGTGTGTGTGTGTGTGTGTGTGTGTGTGTGTGTGTGTGTGTGTGTGTGTGTGTGTGTGTGTGTGTGTGTGTGTGTGTGTGTGTGTGTGTGTGTGTGTGTGTGTGTGTGTGTGTGTGTCTGTGTGTCTGTGTGTGTGTGTGTGGTTGTATGTGGTTGCTCGTTTGACCTTTATATGGTCCTGAGGTTAAGGGCAGAATAACAATGCTATTAGTTAAATAGCAATTACATAAGCTACTGTATACACAATACTTGGAGCTAAAGGTCAATTGGTGATGATTGACTGACAGATTGTCACAGATGCATTCCAAACTGGTAACCCGATTGGTCTCAGGTAAAAAAAGGGTGAAATCCCCAGAGGACTTGACGATAAATATTTAAAAGGTTTTTCGTCTTGTGTTACACGTCAATGTCTAAATCGTAATTTCATCCGATCTCTTAAAAATAGTTTCTGTGTGTGTGTGTGTGTGTGTGTGTGTGGGTGTGTGCGTGTGTGTGTGCGCGTGCGCGTTAGCACATGACCTAATTTCCGCCACTGGCCAAAAAAACAAGCCAGGCAGCAAATTAACTTTTAACAGAAGAAAGATGTTTTCTGTTCGTATGTGTTTAGCTGTTTGTACTTTTTCCTGCAGATTACAGCAGGGTGCATTGGAAAAAAAAAAGTTTTTATCCAAAACATACTACAAATATCGTTCTAATATAACGCATCCATAAACCATAAATCAACTCAATCCGAAAGCCGCAAGGAGTTACGTTTTCGTAATTTTTTTTCCGTCGTAAATTGTGCACTTTTTATCGTTGCCATGACCGCAGATTACAAAAACAATGACACGGCAAAGAGCAAAAAGTGGGACCGAAACGTACGCTAATAAAAACAGTTTGAGCGGTTCAGAATGGTACGGTCCAAAGCGGGGGAGGGCAGACGCTTGAGTCGCTCAGCGGTGTTGGTTTGGCACCGTGTGAGCCTTCGGGTTTCCGAAACGCCAGGAGGTCTGCGGACAGCTCTTTCCTGGTGTCTCTCTACCACTTGCTCCCTCTCTCTCTTTCTCTCTCTTTTCTGAGGCCCAATCTCACCGCGGTGACCCGGAGAGAGTGTGAAGAGGACCAGACATATATGAGAGAGAGAGAGAGAGAGAGAGAGAGAGAGAGAGAGAGAGAGAGAGAGAGAGAGAGAGAGAGAGAGAGAGAGAGAGAGAGAGAGAGAGAGAGAACAGAGAGAGAGAGAGAGAGAGAGAGAGAGAGAGAGAGAGAGAGAGAGGAGAGAGAGAGAGAGAGAGAGAGAGAGAGAGAGAGAGAAGAGCCCAACAGCGGGCTGTGAACTCAGGCCAAGGCCAGGCCAACAAGTCCTGCCAGATGTGTGTGTGGATGTGTGTGTGTGTGTGTGTGTGTGTGTGTGTGTGTGCGTGTGTGTGTGTGTGTGTGTGTGTGTGTGTGTGTGTGTGTGTGTGTGTGTGTGTGTGTGTGTGTGTGTGTGTGTGTGTGTGTGTGTGTGTGTGTGTGTTTGTCTGTGTGTGTGTGTGTGTGTAAACCCCTGGCAGTGTGACCGTGTGGTGGGGCTGCACTAGGTGACCTGCGTGTGTGTGCACGTGTGTGTGTGTGTGCGTGCGTGTATGAGTGCGCGTGTGTGCGTCAGCGTGTGTGTATGAGTGTGTGTGCGCGTGCAC
>OLKM01000163.1:95693-97029 GCA_900291075.1 Melanogrammus aeglefinus
CTGTCCTGCTGCATCATGAAGTGCAGCTACAAATGTGATGATATGTTGGGTATCGTCGGGATCTATTTTTGCATGATGGTGCAGTTACCCTCAAAGACAATGACGCATTTCCCCTGCGCTGCCCCGGGACGTGCACGATTGCCCTTTGGCCTTTTTGTAGCTGGCTGATAGGTGTTCAGTTTTGTGAGGACAAGTTTTCAGGTGTGTATTTAAGTATTTTCAATTAACCAATTTGTTTTTGTATTGTTGAATAGATGTGTCTTCCCAATGGTACAATGAGATTTCATTTTTTAATTAAGTGTATGCATGAAATAGTGTGTAGTGTGCAGGATCAAGTGTGTTGCACAATTGCAACTGAAGTGCAGAGCAGCGCTTTTGTTTAAGGAATTGCTACACGTGTTTAAGGTACAGTAACAAAAACTTCAAGCTGTGCTGTTTTGGTCTAAGCATGTGTCTATAGTGTTCAAGCAATTGGCAAAAACTGTAATACACACACGCACACACACCAGCAACACAACTACAAACACTTTTTAACTGAGAGCATGAACCCTACGGCATTCATTTCTTCTCCCTTTTCTTGTTTGACTTCTTTCACTTTATTTAATTTTTCCACTTTGACAGCATATTTCTTTAACAGCGGGAGAATAACACGGGGCCTTTGATGTCGGCCATCTTTCTGGGGTTCAAAGCGCCCCTATTAGATGTTTGTCTGCCCTACATCTGGGACTCCAGCTTGAGCCTGTGAGTCCTGATAAAGGTTGATCCAGTTCTTCACGGTTGCGAAGATGTTAACCGGACACAGGGTTATATAATGAGGAGAGGACATTTAGTTCTGGCGTAAAAAAACGTACAAAACAAAACCCGAACTCTGGCGTCAGAAACGTCCTATCTCTTCGATCAATCGCTCGCTTCCTCACCTCTTCCTAAGCTACCATTCTGCTACGTGGACAACCTCTTCCTATTGGTTCCCGAGTGCCACTCCCCCTCCAATCAGAGCCCAACCCGCCCCGCTTCCACAATGCCTAAGGCCTAAACCTGGCCCGAGGTTGGGGGTTCGATTCCCAGCGAGACCACCCATGGTGACGAATGTATGGGTATGAAAGCATTCTCCAAAGGGCATGTATTACATATATAAATATAAACATAAAAAATAAATAATAGTGATAGAGATCTGAGTTTCAGACTAGCCCAGTAAAAATAACAATGTATTTACAGGTGGTCCACTGCCCGTACCGTGTTGCATTGGCTTCTAGTTTCACACGATGTGCAGGAATTACAGTATGTACACAACCTCAGGTATCCATGCTAAAAATTCCAGCCCAAAACCGAATTAGAT
>OLKM01000163.1:107225-109725 GCA_900291075.1 Melanogrammus aeglefinus
GAGTTCAGAGCGCTACAGAGATAACCTCCATCCCTCATTCCTCCCTCTTCCCCTCTCCCAGTATTGTAAAAACACCGTCAAGAGCGAGCACGCGAGCGAGAAAAAGAGAGAGAGCAAGTGCCAGGAGTTGTTTATGTTTCAGAACATTTCCCCTAAATTATTTCTTCACTTCCTTTGGCCAGATGTAATCTACTCCTCCTCCGATGTGCACATTGTGCAGACATAGGGAATATTTACTTCTCGTACGCCCGTTCTAATCCGACAGAACGAATCAGAGGTCAGTCCTCTCGTCCAAGTGACCTCCGTTGCAAAAGCATGACCTTACCGACCACAACAATGCTGCGATGTGCTTAGACACTAATCGGGACATAGAGTTCACCTAGACTCTGCATAGCCTCCCCCCTTGGCCCCCCCCCTAATTTACACACTTATTGTATGTTGTATGTCCTTGCACTTTAAAATAGTACTTAGCATTGTGTAGCAACTTATCCATACTATCTTTGTTGTATACAGGGAATGGGTTAACCTAGTGATTGTTAGTGCTTTGCACTTGGTTCTATGAACACCTTTACTGTACCGACAGCGATATATTTGTCTTTCTTCTCTTACATATTGTAAGTCGCTTTGGATAAAAGCGTCGGCTAAATTCCCTAAATTCTAAATAATGACTGTCTTCCACGGCCATCTTCAGACTGAGGAAGAGGAGGGAGGGAGTAGGAAGAGGAGGAGGAGAAGGAGGAGGAGGAAGGACACCAGGACGCCGTCAGGCCAACAAGCTCTGTCCTTGGTCCGTTAAACGCAGGAATTATACAAGATGTGGTTTTGAGGAATTCTCCGAAATTTACGGCGCAGCCTTCAGGTTCTCCAGATGCAATAAAAAGGGGATTGGAGTTAAGCTAAGCCCCGTAAAAATGGAAGGGGGAGGGGATGAGGGGGGTGAAGTTATATGGATAACCCAGGTGATTTATGAAGACTGTTTGATGGTTCGGTGTTACTCTCTCCGTTCTACCTGCGACCCTGACCCGTGTGTCACACGTCGGGGGAACCCAACTGAGTGCTCCAATCAGCAAGGAGAAGCTCAAAAAAGTTGGCTTTCCATGAGTTAACCCCACAGCTGTTGGGACTGTCTCAAAAAGATTCAACTCAAGGCCAGGTTTCAACAGGGACTTAGGAACGGGATCAGAGAGGGAACGCGGCAATCAACTTCGTAGGGAGAAAAAATAAGGATGATTCTGGAGATGCAAAAGATAGTACAAACCATTTCGTAGGGCATTTGGCAGAAGCTTTAATCAAACCAACTTATAAGTACATTTCTTAGGAGAAGGAGAAACAATATACCACTGTCTGTACAGTAAGGATTTTCATAGAAACAAGTGCCAAGCACTCACAATCACTAGGTTAACCCATTCCCTGTGTACAACAAAAATAGCTAGGATAAGAATGACTTGTGCAATGGCTCTCCTTTTTAACAGTTGGCTACAACACAATCCTGTCTCAAAAAGAAATGATTCAAACTTAGTATTTCTGTCCCAGTAGTTTTCGTTTTCATCATCGTCAACAACAAAACAACAACACAGGTGATCCACCTAAATACCACATAGAAGGCCTACCAAAAAAAAACGTATTTAGTCATGCATTTCTCTCCCGAATACCATTCAGTTAGACAGAGTCAGGTTTTGCCTTCTGCGGTCTGGACACACTCAATAAAAAACAGCGGTGGAGGAATTGTGTGTGAAGTCAGCGTTAGCACTTAGCGACCGGGGAGAACTCGCGGACAACACGGTGGAAAACCTGTGGTGGGAATAGCGAAGTCCGCGGCCAGGATATCCTCGTATGACATCGTGGTGTAATGGTGCAGGCATAGACAGACACTACAGATGCTGTCTTCTGAGGGTAGTGCAGCGATGAAGTCATCCCGTTAAATAGAATGTATTCGCCCTGATGCTCCCCAACTCATTAATCATTCTTATGAGCACCGTGAGGACTTCCCTGGCGACCGTGGGTCGAGGTCACCCCAGGGCGAAACACTGACGTAGCGTAGCCCTCCGCAGGGCCACTAAGCTAACTCTGCTAGCGATGCGGCCCGGCAGTGGCCCTAACGTCTTTATTGTAGTCGAACCAGAGCTTTGATTCTTTTTCAGTTTATTTTTTTCACCTTTGAAAGAACAACTTTGAAGCTGGACACCAAAAGCAGTTTCAAAAGTGTCGAAAGTCCTTTTAAACACGTAACACTCGAACACGGAGACAACAAAGAACTCGGCGTAAACAGTTTGATGCTTCGGCCCGCGGAGAACAGCCTCGCACGCATCGTGTCCAATCTGAGTTTGAAATGTACCTCAGGATGCCAATATGTCTGTTGACAGAGGACTGTGCTGTAGTCCAACTGTCAAATAACAAATGGAGCCTAAAAGTTGAGCTGTTGTACAAGTAAGTGAAGTATCGGCTGCACCTCGAGGATCGTCCTTATTTTTAAGGGTATCACTGCCGGAACAGGATTTTA
>OLKM01000163.1:114725-122225 GCA_900291075.1 Melanogrammus aeglefinus
AGGAGGAGAGGAGAGAGGAGAGAGGAGGGAGAGAGGGAGAGGAGGAGAGAGGGGAGGAGAGGAGAGGGGGAGAGGAGGAGAGGGGGGAGAGGAGGAGAGGAGGGAGAGAGAGGAGAGAGAGGAGAAGAGGAGGAGAGGAGGGAGAGAGGGGGAGAGGAAGGAGAAAGGAGAGGAGAGGGAGGAGAGGAGAGGGAGGAGGAGAGAGGAGGAGAAGAGGAGGAGAGAGGAGGAGATAGGAGGGAGAGGAGAGGAAGGAGGAGGAGTAGAGAGGAGGAGAGAGGGAGAGAGAGGAGGAGAGGAGGAGGAGGGACAGGAGAAAGGGAAGAGAGGAGGTAAGGAGATGAAGGGCTGGAGGAGGAGGAGGAGGAGGAGGAGGAGGAGGGAGGAGGAGGAGAAGAGAGGAGGAGGAGGAGGAGGAAGAGGGGGAGAGGAGAGAGGGGGAGACGAGAGAGGGGAGAGGTGAGATGAAGGTGTTTGGGGGACAGATGGGAGGAGGGGGGAGGGCTAAGAGAGCCGCGCTCCGTCCTTATCTGGGATGTTGTGCACGTGCACGCACACACACAGAGATTTAAAATGGAAACACACACACACACACACACACACACACACACACACACACACACACACACACACACACACACACACACACACACACACACACACACACACACACACACACACAGGGGCCTTTGTTTGGCAACAGGCCCCTGTGATCATTGAGGCCGGAGCACTCATTCTGCCCGTGTCCTCCTCTCCTCTCCTCTCCTCCCCTCTCCCCTCCTCTCCTCTCCTCTCCTCTCCTCTCCTCTCCTCTCCTCCCTTCTCCTCTCCTCCTCCCCTCCCCTCCCCTCCTCTCCTCCCTCCCCCCTCTCCCCTCCTCTCCTCTCCCCTCCCCTCCTCTCCCCTCCTCTCCTCTCCTCTCCTCTCCCCTCCTCTCCCATCTCCCCTCCTCTCCCCTCCTCTCCTCTCCTCCCCTCCTCTCCTCTCCTCTGTTTTACTGTCAGCAGGAGAATAACAGAAGGAGGTCCACCTCTCGTTAATGGTGCCAGTGTAGCGTAGCTCGTCCGTAGCCTCAACGTCTCCGTTCAGATTGAAGTGAACCTTTTCACCACCTTGATGTTAAATGGTAAATGGACCGCATCTATACAGAGCGTTTCTAACCAGTGGCCATTCAAAGAGCCTTACAATTTATCCAACATTCACCCATTCATGCGCACATTCACACGCCGACGGCGGTGTCAGCCACGCAAGGCGACAGCAGCCTCGTCGGGAGCAGTCAGGGTGAGGTGTCTTGCTCAGGGACACATCAACACTAGGAGGATCCGGGGATCGAACTAGCAACCTTCCGGTTACGAGCCAAATGCCTCCCTAGGAAATTAATTAATTTGCATGATGCGTTTTTTTCCCTTCCAATTGAACATATTTATCTTGCTCGATGTTTAAACGATTTGTTTGCGGCTATTTGTCTGAGTAACTTGTGTAAAGTCACTCACAATGAACGATGTGATTTAATGTTTCCTCTCCTGTCAAGCCAAGCCTGCCAAGGGCTTCAAGTTGGGGTTTAGGGTGACCGAACATTACTAACTTTTTGAAACTTTTGCAAAACTTTTGTCACATCAATCTCCTGCCACTGACGTTTGTTTTATTGAGACCGAGTGACACCAGTTCACTTGAGCGCACAATGTATGTGTGTAAGTGTGTCTGGGTTTGTGTAACCATGTTTGTGTGTGTGTGTGTGTGTGTGTAGGGGTGTGTGTGTGCGTGTGTGTGTGTGTGTGTGTGTGTGTGTGCGTGCGTGCGTGCGTGCGTGTGTGCGCGCGTGCGTGCGTGTGTGTGTGTGTTACCATGAGTAGCGAAAACGCAGCGGTCTGCTGAAACATGACATTTTTGTGTGGGTATGTACATGTGTGTTTGTGTGTGTATGTACATGTGTTTTGTGTTTTTATGAATGTGTGCGTGCGCGTGTATCCATGTGTGTAGCCATGAGTGGCCAAAACGCACAAGAGAAGACACCCTACAATGTTTCACGCTCCTCTCAGGCTTGTTGCCCTGACAAACACCCCAGTATTCCCTGAATTCCGGCCGTCCATCAAGACGGAAGGGAGGTGACATCGGTGGGAATGTGCGAAGTAGCCCCTACTGGCGTTGCGAGCACAGATCTCCCCCGTTTCCCGTCATCTCCTGACCCATAACCCCGCAGGCTTTCAACTCGAACCCTCAAGACGAAAGGCGTTTTTCAGTTTGGACCTCAAAGGGCCCCTGGGGGCCAACAAGGGAGACCCCGTTACGTACATGGTGTTTCCATGGAAAGTATTTTCCCCTTTTCTCTTCTAAGACTTGGGAAAAGACTGATGGGTTTCCAAGTTACCGAGACCCAAACGCATGACGGACATCTAAAGAACTGAAAGAGTTGCCGAGCAAGCGGAATTTGGTCGCAGGGATAGAGCCGAGAAGAGATTTATTCAGCTTGAGCAACATGTGTACTTCATGATGTGGTTTGTGAACGCTACTCTATCTTGTGATAGTTCAAATTAGTGTCTGAGAATCAAATCTTTTGGGCATTTTCAAACCCGGGAAGATTTATGTGAGAGGTCACCATTTTTTTTTTTTAATGGCTTTTTGAATGACTCGTCGATGAAGAACTTTTTGATAACTCTTTGGAAATGACTTTTATTGATTTTATTAGTCACTTCATTCAAAAACTAACTGAAATTATCTTTTCCCTTTCAACGGCTTGATTTCCGATCCGGGAAAAGAACTCAAAAAGTCCCTCAGAGTGGAATTCTCAGGCGGGTCATTCATAAGCGATCGGTGTGACGAAACCCCGAACAGACTTGATACAAAACGCCCTCAGAGAACACGCACGGTGTCAGCCTGCTCTTCCTCCGTCAGAAGTCACCCTCATCTTCCTCTCCCTTTCCCTTCTCCCCCGTCCGTCAATCTCGGGTGACCGACAGACGGAATGTGTCAGGAATCTCCGGGCCAGAATGTTTGGTTCTCCCTGTTGCCGTGACGATAAGGAAGAGGGTGGTGGTGGTGGTGGTAGTGTGAGTGTGTGTGTGTAGGTGGGGGTTTGTGGTTGGGGGTTGCAGGCCCCTCCTGGTGTGTGGGGGGGCAGCGATACAGAGGGGGGTAGCCAACTAGGCCTTTTTTACAAGCCACTTGGAAAGTATGTGTGATGATAGGAGCACATGGACAAACCATCGCTGTGGAGACGGCTAAATGTTTGGCGTGTGCATGCGTGTGCGTGCGTGCGTGTGTTGGTGTTTCTGCACGAGCTCATCTTCACGTGGGTTCATATACAAGAGTGTATCTTGAATTAGTGTGCGTTTGCGACAGCACAAGTGTACGTTCTAATGTGTGTGTGTGTGTGTGTGTGTGTGTGTGTGTGTGTGTGTGTGTGTGTGTGTGTGTGAGAATACACAAGTTTATCTTCATATGAGCGAGTGTTTGTGATTGTACAATTGTGTGTGTGTGTGTATGTGTGTGTGTGTGTGTGTGTGTGTGTGTGTGTGTGTGTGTGTGCCCATGTGTCTGAGTGTGTGTGTTTGTGCGTGCGTGCGTGCCCGTGTGTCTCAGTGTCTGTGTGTGTGTGTGTGTGTGCGCGCGCGCCTGTGTGTCTCAGTGTGTGTGTGTGTGTGCGTGTGCGCGCGCGTGTGCCAGAGTGTGCGCCCCGGCCGGTGGCGATGATGTCATCGGTGTGTTTGATGTTTTCCCCTCTGACCCCGCGGGGTAACGGGAACCCTGTCTCCATGGCAAACGGGCCGCATGGCAGCGTTGGAGAGTGCAGTTTGACCTTTGCCAACCCCCCTGCCTGCTCGTAAACAGACATGGACGTGGTGACATCAACCCCCCCCCCCCCCCCGTCCGGGAGATGGTCTCCCCGGAGACCGCCTCTGTGTTTTTGTCACGTCAGCCGGTGATATTATCCGCGGCGCGAACTCGATCTGCACGGTCACATGCACGCCAGGGGGTAGCCATGACCGCATCTAGCTCCTGTAGCGGTAGAGACTAGCACCTCGAGAGGCCCACCACGTAGCTCCTATTACCGCCTTTCGGTGGTTCACCACAGACACTAGCATGTAGCTTCTACTAGCATGTAGCTCCTACTAGCATGTAGCTCCTACTAGCATGTAGCTCCTACTAGCATGCAGCACCTACTAGCATGTAGCACCTCTAGCATGTAGCTCTTACTAGCATGTAGCTCCTACTAGCATGTAGCTCCTACTAGCATGTAGCTCCTACTAGCATGCAGCACCTACTAGCATGTAGCTCCTCTATCATGTAGCTCCTACTAGCATGTAGCTCCTACTAGCATGTAGCTCCTACTAGCATGTAGCTCCTACTAGCATGTAGCTCCTCTAGCGGCCTTTAGGCGGCTCATGTTCAGAAAGTCAACAGAATGAAATTTGATTAATCAACAGATTCTAGTAATACCAAATCAAAATGCGTACTCTTCATTCGGTTAGGACGTCAGTGATAAGTTCATCTTCATAACACGTCTATTAAAAGTTCACTGTGGACAAACACAGTTATTAACTAAAAAGATATTCAGGATTGAGTGGAATTGTATCTGAGCAATATTTGTCAAACAGAAAGCCTTTTACGCTGCTAACTTCGGAAAAAATTAATGTTTCGACAACGACAATACCCCACAGAAGGCCTCTCCAAACCAACGGGCGATGTCGTCGCCTGACTCAGGCGCTGTCTGTCTGTCTGCCTGCCTGCCTGCCTGCCTGCCTGTCTGCCTGCCTGCCTGTCTGCCTGTCTGTCTGTCTGTCTGTCGGTCGGTGCCCACTGCAGCGGGAGAGGTACGGCGACGTCTCTGTTATCTCCGGGGTCAGAGGTCGCGGCTTGACCCCTGTAGGCCGCCGTTAAGCCCGGCCATACATCAATACTGAGACCTGGGGATCCGGCAAAGCCTCCTGACTGCTGAACAAACACAAGGAGGCTTCAGCCGCAGGGTCGAGATAAGAGAGTGGAGGGAGAGCAAGAGGCCTGTTCTGATCCTGGCTGCTGGTGGTGGCAGCAGTGGTGGTGGTGGTGGTGGTAGTGGTGGGGTTGTTGGGGGTAGAAGCCTAATACTAGCAGTATTAGATGTTGTATTGGTAGTAGTGGTAGTAAGAGTAGAACTAGTACATGTGTTAGGAGTACAAGGAGTAGATTGTTGTTGTAGGTTTTAGAAGCAGCAGTAGTAGAACTATTGATATCCTAGAATCAATAGTTATAGTTGTAGGAGCAAGAGTAGAATTAGCGAGCTAGCATGGAAGGCAGTATTTTTAATAGATGGGTAGAGTAGCAGTAACGTACAGATTCATTTTAATAATTGCCAAGAGATAAACGATGAGTTTCGTGGTAGGGCGTCATTTCTTGGAAAAATAAAAGGCTGAGTATGCAAGAAAACACACTCATAGATTTGACATCTGAAGAAGATACACACGCACACACGCACGCACCCACACACACACACACACTACTCTGATCGCTACCTGTGATAAACCAACAGAAAATTGTCCACGATTCAACCTCTTCCCAGAAAGCCTGAAAGGCATGTTTACACACACACACACACACACACACACACACACACACACACACACACACACACACACACACACACACACACACACACACACACACCACACACACACACACCCATACACACATTGTTCATGACAAGGGTGTAACCTCAAAATATCGCCCTCGTGGTTGAGGGAAACCACACATATTTAAAATCACTCAATCAATATCACTCATCAACAATCAATAATAAAATATCACTGTAAAAGGCACATTAATATCAATTAATACAAGAGACAGCGAGGAAGAGAGGAAGAGAAAGAGAGAAAGAGAGAGAGGGAGATCAAGAGCGAGCGAGCGAGAGAGATGACGAGAGAGAGAGAGAGAGAGAGAGATGACGAGAGAGAGAGAGAGAGAGAGAGAGAGAGAGAGAGAGAGAGAGAGAGAGAGAGAGAGAGAGAGAGAGAGAGAGAGAGAGAGAGAGAGAGAGATAAAAAAGGAGCGCGAGAGGCCGTCCTCGTGTTGCTCTTTCGAGCCATGTTGGCGATCCCGGTGACAAAGTGCTAAAGTTGGTGCTGTTCAAACACACCGCCCTCTGCGAGGGGGGAACCTCAGCGGAGTCGGCCTGGCCCACCCGCGCACCCTCTCCCCCCCACCTGAGGGTACAGGGGGGGGGTACAGTACATAAAGGGTGCGCGTTGGCGTGCGTACGTGCGTGTGTGCGCGTCTGAGAGGTAAAAGGGGGGAGATGGGCGTGTGGGCGAGAGGTCAAGACGTGTGTAACAACAGGGTGTACGTGCGCCCCGTCTCACACACTCTCCGGGTCAGGAATGTACCGACGGGACCCATAAGACGAGGGGTGTCTGCTGTCAAAACAGCCTGTGTGGAGGGGAGCTGTCCCTTGTTGTGGGGTGGGTGGGGTGTGTGTGTGGGTGGGGGGGGGGGGATTACCTGGAAACAGAGATACTGTTTGCCTCACACCCCAGTGCTTCTACTCCGTCCAGGTCCTGACTATAGGACCGGTCAGGACCTCTCCCCCCCCCGGGCCAGCCGAGGCTTGAGTGGTGGTCCCACACGACAGGTTGTGGGTTTGAATCCTCAATGTCTGCAGCCAGACCTGGAGGTACCCTTGAGCAAGCTTCTTATAGACGGTTCCTCCAGAAAAATGTGATTATGCGATCGCATAATTCCACGCATAATCAGCCAAAGTCTGCATATTCATGCGGGGGCCGCAATTTTTTCCAAATATGCCGCACTTTCACCGCATAAATTGCAGATTTCCGCGCAAAATATGTGGGGCTTGCAGCATTGCCGCATTTTCGTTGCAAAAAAAGTCACCTATATCTTAACAGAAAGTTGAAAAATGTTGCGTTTACTTCACACAAGAGCAGCCATTTCCCCCTGTTGCCATGGGAACGTTACGAAGTGACGTAATCACGCGATGTGAACGTCATCGGAAAGCTGCATTTTTCGCAAGTTCCCGCATTTTTCGCAAGGTCCCGCAATTTCATCGCATACAATTGCATACATATGCCGCATATTTCATCGCATTTTTTTTAGAAAACGAGCCGCATAATCAAGGATTTTTGGCCGCAACAATCACAAAAAAACGCCACGTTTTTTTTTTTTCAACGGGATTGTAAGGAACTTAAAGGCGAAGTGTGTAGGATTTTGTGGCACCTAGCCTAACACACGTGGCAGAAGTGGAATATCATACTCATAAGTAGGATTTATTCTGTGTATAATACCATGAAATTAAGTATTATTGTGCTTTCGTTGCCTTCGTTTTAGCCCTTTAATCTACATGGGGTGTGGGTCCCCTTCCAGGAAGGCTGCCAAGTTTCTACTGCAGCCCAGATCGGACCACCGGCTCCAGAGAGGAGGTGTTTCATACGTTTTTAACGACCGCAATCGCAAACTGACTTGTAAGCTATGCCCTATAGCTCTACAGAGGGAATAACTAAACACAGTTTATGAATC
>OLKM01000163.1:127225-130716 GCA_900291075.1 Melanogrammus aeglefinus
ATACTGCATGCTGTTCCTTTACCCGCAGTGTAGGGAAGGGTACTTTGAAAATGTATCGTTACAGAATACATACAAAAAATGTAATATTTAACGTATTCCGGTACTTATATTAATATTTAATTGAGAGAGAGAGAGAGAGAGAGAGAGAGAGAGAGAGAGAGAGAGAGAGAGAGAGAGAGAGAGAGAGAGAGAGAGAGAGAGAGAGAGAGAGAGAGAGAGAGAGAGAGAGAGAGAGAGAGAGCGAGAAAAGGCCGTTCAATCATTGGACAAAAAGGTCTGGGGCGGGGTGCAGATAAAAAAGTTGGGTAAAGCGTCTATGAAAGTAAATAATCATGGATATCCAGCGGGCTGCGCTCGTGATATTGATTTATTTATTTACAGTAGTGGACCGGTCGAACTCCTTCTCCCTCATCCTGGTGCTGAATGTGTTAAATACACCGGCATTTTTATGTGTGTTTTCCAGCATACGTTTTATGTGGGTGTCTGTTCAAATAACTAATAGACGTTTCGTCTCCTCTTGACTCCATGTTGAATGTTCAATAATTCCCATAATGCGCGCGGCTGAGCGGGTGCCTGTTACGTTCAAAGAGGCATACGCTTTGTAGAACTGGATCGGACCGAGGTGCGTTCGTTTTCACATCCCAAGCGAACCGTACCAGGGTTCATTTGGGAGCGAACCGAGACCAGCTGTTCAGGGAGGTCTCGGCCGGCTGATTTGGTTCACAAGTGAGATGGTTGCATTCACACCAACGCAAACGTACCGAACCAAGGGGACCAAACCCGTTTAGTGCGCACTAAATGCTGTTGGTGTGAAGGCACGAATAAACTGCTGAAACAGAAGTATCGTCATGTAATCCTTTGATTTCAACAATGTAACTGTATTCTAAATACCATCTATTTAAATTGTAACTGTAACGGAATACAGTTGCTTATAATTTGTATTCTGAATACGTAACGCCGGTAGGCCTACCTGTATTCCGTTAGTCCCCATCCCCAACACTGTTTACCTGTAGTTGCTTTTGCTGCTCTAAACTGCAACGGTGCGCCAATACACGATACATCCTAGTATCAAGTCCAAATGGTTGCATCAGTCTTCGTTTTTATGTGTGTTTGTGGACTTGAATTGTTTTTGGGGTGACGTGATTGATTTTGTTGTTTTTTGAATTGTTTAAACTGTGGTTTGTATAAACATATTTTCCAGTTTGTATCTGTTACCTTTGTGTCTTGCGCAAAGGTAGCTGGGCTTGTGACCCTCACCCTAAGACACCCACTGAACAACAAGGAGAACTGCCACCATGACCCCAAAGGGGAGAGGCCTTGAGAAGAAGCCTCAAGGGCGGCCATTTTGGCCCTGTTTTCCCGCTCTTATCGTCCTCCATTGGTTGTTGTTTAATCTCTCTCTCTCTCTCTCTCTCTCCCTCTCTCCCCCTCCCTCCCTCCCTCCCTCCCTCCCTCCCTCCCTCCCCTGCTCTCTTACTATATCCTACACTCTCCCTCACCCCCTCTCTCCCTCCAGCATGCCTCTGCCACACTGATTTTATTGCATTATGAGGACCCGGACTGCATGCTGTGGTCGAGGCCTGCAGTAATCACTCTATTATATTACTACACCGCCACTTCCAGCCAAACCCACACGAGTCCCTGCTTCCAGGCACTGGCAGTGAATGTGCCAAACACGATCTCTGGGCATGTGGCATTGTGGCATGCCCTCTGTGTATGTATCTATGTGTGTGTGTTTTTGTTTTTGGGAACATGATGATGTTGTTGTCGTCGTTGGGGTGGGTGGATGGGTGTGTGTGTGTGTGTGTGTGTGTGTGTGTGTGTGTGTGTGTGTGTGGTGTGTGTTGTGTGTGTGTGTGTGTGTGGTGTGTGTGTGTGTGTTTCTGTATGGGGGGGGGGGGTTGCATTGCACATTTTGTTTTTAGGTATTTCATTATGAGGATGTTGTCGTCGTTGGTGTATGTGTGTGGGGGTGTTTTGGGGTGTGTGTGTTTGTGTGTGTGTGTTTGTTATTTTGTTTTAAGCAACATGATGAGGATATTGTTGTGTTTGGGGTGTGTGTGTGTGTGTGGGTTTGTGTTTGTGTGTCAACAACTCACTGTATGTATTGCCAGTGTGTTTCAGTTTGTGCTTGTGTGTGCGTATGTTTGCATGTGTGTTGAAGTATGAAGCGCACATACGGACGCCGTTGTGTTTATATAGGCCTACATGTTTTTTGGGTGTGGAGCAGGAACAGACTTATTTAGCTAGCATGCAGAGCGGTTTAGCTAGTAGAGCAGCACATCTAGCTAGCATGCAGAGCGGTTTAGCTAGTAGAGCAGCGCATCTAGCTAGCACGCAAGAGATATTTAGCGAGCAGACAGGTGCGGATAGATAGCACGCAAAGCGGTTAAGCTAGCAGACAAATGCATTTAGATAGAATGTGAAGGGGTTAAGCTAGTAGACAGACACACTAAGCTAGTACGAAGAGGCCTTTAGCTGGTGGACACATGCGCTAAGCTAGTGGGCATGCACGGGACACCCCCCAATCTATTCACAACCTAATTTTCCATCTCTCTCTCTCTCTCTCTCTCTCTCTCTCTCTCTCTCCCTCAATCCCAGTCTGCATGTATGTTTCTACTAAACATTCATAAAACGGATTGATTGTCCTTGTCCATCTCCCTCCCACTCCTTCCCTCCCCCCTGCCCATCTCTTGCCTGGGGAGGGAGGGCCTGTTTGTATGTCTGCATGCCCTAGAAGGCCAGGCTCACTGATGTTTGTGGCGCATTCTTTATGCCCGGCCTACGCACTTGCCTCCACCAGGACACGCAATACGATTCATAAACAGGCAGTTTAGTTTGTCGTTCTCAGTGCAATGGGGTCGGTGTTTGGGTTGCGTGCACCTTTATCGGATTTACGTCACAACAACGTGAGGCGCGTCCATATGATGTTGTCCGCCGGGCTGCCGACAAGCTGTTAAATAGATGACTAGTGAAGGTCGGACCTGATTTGTTGTACTCTCTCTATATATATATTTCACTCCTTTACTGTCACTCTATGTTGTTCGTTCTCGTTCTCCCTCTCCCTCTCCCTCTCTCTCTCTCTCCGGGCTGCCGACAAGCTGTTAAATAGATGACTAGTGAAGGTCGGACCTGATTTGTTGTACTCTCTCTATATATATATTTCACTCCTTTACTGTCACTCTATGTTGTTCGTTCTCGTTCTCCCTCTCCCTCTCCCTCTCTCTCTCTCTCCCCCCTCACTACTTGTCTCTCTCCTTTCCCCTCTTTCTCTCCCTCTCTCCCTCTCTCCCTCCCTCTCCCCCTCTCTCCCCCCCCTCTCTCTCTCTCTACCTCTGTCTTTCTTTCTCTCTTTTTTCCTCTTTATCTGTCCCTTCCCCCTCGCTACCTGTCTCTCTCCTTTCCCCTCTTTCTCTCCCTCTCCCTCTCCCTCTCCCTCTCTCTCTCTCCCTCCCTCCCTCTGTCTCTCTCCCTCTCTCTCTCTCCCCCCC
>OLKM01000163.1:136193-146671 GCA_900291075.1 Melanogrammus aeglefinus
GTGTGTGTGTGTGTGTGTGTGTGTGTGTGTGTGTGTGTGTGTGTGTGTGTGTGTGTGTGTGTGTGTGTGTGTGTGTGTGTGTGCTTGTGTCTGTGTGGGTATATGCGGTTAAAGTATGTATGTGTATGCACGCCTGTGAACTTGTGTGTGTGCGTGCTGCGTGCTTGGGTGTGTGCGTGCTTGCTGCATGCGTGCCTGCGTGCGTGCGTGTGTGTGTATGGCCACGCGTCAGGGACTTCGTTGTTTGCTAGGAAGCATTACAAGAGGATTACTTAACGGCCATTTGACCAGGACCTCTGAACTTTGTTGTGTTGTTCTTCACCACGTAGCTTGACATCATGTAATGACCCTTTGACATGAGCTAGATACTCATATCTTGCATTCCTGCCCTGGCTTTCCCTTTTAAAATTGATATTCAGTGCTAGGTTATCAATGTCATTGGCATTGGGGGTCCCCTAGTATTGGAAGGTCTCTTCTAGTTTGAAACTTTGAGTGATTTTGCATAAACTTGGGATTGCAAAATTAGCTAGAAAATGCATTTCATACAGGAAAGGCGGTGAGTGCTGTTGTGCAAAGTGAGGTTAAAAATATGTTTTAACTTATCTACACCTTGAGGGTAAGACAAATCAAGAAATCTGATTGATGGATTGATTAAATCCCAGCCCAAATCTGTAGTTCTGAAAGAAAAGACTGCCTAGAGAGGCACGTTACGCTAGCATAGCTCGCGGTTCCGCGCGCTGTTAGCATGTCTCCACTCTGCGCCGCGAGCCCACTAATAGCAGGGTAGCGGGGGGGCCCTCGAAGCCCTCCGTGGCGGGGAGCCCCGACCGCGAAGGGCCAGACCGGGGCCCCCGAACATGGGAGGGAGCGCTTATAAATAAATATATACACAGAGGGCATTGTCTGCAGGGAACGATGGGCCTGGCCCCTGCCTGTCTGTCTCCCTGTGTGCGGGTGTGTGTATGCATGTATGTGCGTTTGTGTTTGTTTGTGCGCCCGTGTGAGTGGGTGTGTGTGTGCTTCAGTGTGCTTGAGTGTCCTTTCTGTGTGTGTGTGTGTGTTGTGTGTGTGTGTGTTTGTATGTGTCTGTGTATGCGTGCTTGTGTGAGTGTGTGTTACTGCCTGTGTGTGCGTGTGTATGTGGGGGTGTATGTGTTACTGCCTAATTGCGTGTGTTTGTGCGTGTGTGTGTTAATACTTGAGTTTGTGTGTGTGCGTGTTACTGCTTGAGTGAGTGTGCATGTGTGTGTGTCTGTGTGTGTCTGTCTATATGTGTGCAGGTGTGTGTGTGTGCGTGTGTGTGGTGTGTGTGTCTAGATGTGTGTGTGTCTATGTGTGTGTGTGTGTGTGTGTGTGTGTGTGTGTGTGTGTGTGTGTGTGTGTGTGTGTGTGTGTGTGTGTGTGTGTGTGTGTGTGTGTGTGTGTGCGTGCGTGCGTGCGTGCGTGCGTGTGCGTGCGTGCGCTGCCTGGACCGTAGACAACGTGGAGGAGAAGGCTCACACATCTGGCAGGCTGGCTGGCTTCCCATTCTGGCAATGGGCTCCAGTTGTGCTGCTAGGCAACGGTCGTCATGGCAAAGAGCAGAGAGCTGGGCCAGACAGATGCTGGAGCATCAGCTACGCTGGCCCTCGGCGAGAGGTCACCGACTGTGGAAAGACTTTCCCTCAGACTGCCCAACCGGCCGGTCAAAGGTGATACTGGTGACTAATTAGCCGTTTTCAGCTAAAGTGCTTAAACAAAAGAACACACACACACACATCACAAGCACACACACACACACACACACACACACACACACGTTCAATCTTCAGTTCGGAAATGTATGCCATAGCGTTTCATTCCTTCCAGAATCAACTTGTGGGAGCTGTCTCTCTGACTATCTCTCTCCCCCTCTCTCCCTCTCCTCCCTCCTCTCCCTCTCTCTCTCTCTCTCTCTCTCTCCCTCCCTCTCCCCCTCTCCCTCAAACCCTCCCTCTCTGCCCCTCTCCCTCTCCCTCACCCCTCTCCCTCTCCTCTCTCTCCTCTCCCCCTTCCTCTACCTCCCTCTGCCCCTCCCTCCCCCCCCTCTCCCTCCCTCAAATCTCTATTATGGATATCATAACACAGAGTCGTAGGATTGCTGACGGGGCAGTATAAGGTTAGGAGCGGCCTGTGATATCTACACTGTGAGCACTCCCCCACGGGGGGAGGAGGGTTCACGCTGGGAACACAACACTGCTCTGTGTCAAATATGGTTTCCTTGGCAGACACACAAGACCTACCTGGGTGGAGGAAGAGAGAGAGAGAGAGAGAGAGAGAGAGAGAGAGAGAGAGAGAGAGAGAGAGAGAGAGAGAGAGAGAGAGAGAGAGAGAGAGAGAGAGAGAGAGAGAGAGAGAAGAGAGGGAGAGAGAGAGAGAGAGAGAGAGAGAGAGAGAGAGAGAGAGAGAGAGAGAGAGAGAGAGAGAGAGAGAGAGAGAGAGAGAGAGAGAGAGAGAGAGAGAGAGAGAGAGAGAGAGAGAGAGAGAGAGAGAGAGAGAGAGAGAGAGAGAGAGAGAGAGAGAGAGAAGAGAGAGAGAGAGAGAGAGAGAGAGAGAGAGAGAGAGAGAAAGAAAAGAAAAAGAGAAAGAGAGAGAGAGAGGGAGAGGTTAAGGTGAGAGAGAGAGAGAGAGAAAGAAAGAAAAAGAGAAAGAGAGAGAAGAGAGGTTAAGGTGAGAGAGAGAGAGAGAGAGAGAGAGAGAGAGAGAGAGAGAGAGAGAGAGAGAGAGAGAGAGAGAGAGAGAGAGACATAAGTCATTCTATGGAAACAGTTTGATGAACTCCTCCGTATCGTGATCATAACCGTATTATATAACAGCGTGGTCTTACTTTCAACATTACTTCACATTTATAGTCGTATTCTAATGCAGTTTTTGAGTATTTAAGAACAGTTGTGGTCATATGTTATCAAACGTCCTCTCTTCTTAGAGGACAGATAGTAAAGGGGGAGACAGAGGGGGGAGAGGTGGGGGAGAGAGAGATGGGGGAGATAAAAAGGAGAGACGGCTGTTGTTTTCTAGAAATAAAAAAAGGGAGTCAAGCAAAAAGGGAGTATGTGGGAGACAGAGGGGGGAGGAAGAGGGGAGGGTCGAGGGACTACACGAGAGAGAGAGAGAGAGAGAGAGAGAGAGAGAGAGAGAGAGAGAGAGAGAGAGAGAGAGAGAGAGAGAGAGAGAGAGAGAGAGAGAGAGAGGAGAGAGAGAGGGAGAGAGAGAGAGAGGAGAGAGAGAGAGAGAGAGAGAGAGAGAGAGAGAGAGAGAGAGAGAGAGAGAGAGAGAGAGAGAGAGAGAGAGAGAGAGAGAGAGAGAGAGAGAGAGAGAGAGAGAGGAGGAGCAGGAGGAGGAAGATGACGAGGTTGAGTGAGAAGAGCAACATCTGCACTTTTCCACACACACACACACCCACACATTGACACTTATACACAAATAAACACAAAAACCACGAGTGCACAATTGATCACAGATCATTAGTCTGTCACATCTATAAGCACAACTCGTTCAACTCTCAGATGCAAAAACCTACTTCATGCAGCGCGAGTACACACACACACACAAAGCCAAATGTAGGTCAAACCAGGGCAGGATCGAAGTGGAAAGATACAGAGGAAGATGAGACTCCCCTCTAATAATCTCTCTCTCTCTCTCTCTCTCTCTCTCTCTCTCTCTCTCTCTCTCTCTCTCTCTCTCTCTCTCTCTCTCTCTCTCTCTCTCTCTCTCTCTCTCTCTCTCTTCTCTCTCTCTCTCTCTCTCTCTCTCTCTCTCTCTCTCTCTCTCTCCCTCCCTCTCTCCCTCTCTCCCCTCCTCCCTCCTCTCTCCTCCCTCCCTCCCTCCCTTCTCTCCAACGTTTTAATCTGGAGATCAAACCGTGCCATAAAAACACTTAATAACACAACTACAACGTTGCCGTTTCGAAACAAACCCCCTGATTCTCATATTGCAACCTGTTTTTACTCAGAAGGGGGAATTTAATGGTCGTCAAGATTTCATACAGCTCACACTGGTATTATTTTCTGGATCGCAAGTCAGTTCGAACCCGACTGCTGTTTATGAGTCGCCCGCATCTCCGAGGGACAGATGGATGGGGAGAAGGAATGGGGGAGCGAGAGATGGAAGGGAGAAATGGGAGCGGGTCAGAGTGTGTGTGTGTGTGTGTGTGTGTGGTGTGTGTGTGTGTGTGTGTGTGTGTGTGTGTGTGTATGTATGTATGTATGTATGTATGTATGTATGTATGTATGTATGTATGTATGTATGTATGTATGTATGTATGTATGTATGTATGTATGTATGTATGTATGTATGTATGTATGTATGTATGTGTGTGTGTGTGTGTGTGTGTGTGTGTGTGTGTGTGTGTGTGTGTGTGTGTGTGTGTGTGTGTGTGTGTGTGTGTGTGTGTGTGCTTGTATGTGTGTGTGTCTTAGTATGCGAGTGTGTGTTTCAGTGTTTGCGTGTGTGTCTCAGTATGTGCGTGTGTGTCTCGTGTGTGTGTGTGTGTCTCAGTATGTGAGTGTGTGTTTCAGTGTGTGCGGTCCGGTCTCAGTGTGTGCGTGTGTGTCTCAGTGTGTGTGTGTGTGTGTGTGTGTCTCAGTGTGTGCGTGTGTGTCTCAGTGTGTTTGTGTGTGTGTGTCGCTCAGTGAACACATCAATTTGTTGCGCTAATACGTGTTGTTGTGATGACACATTGATCTGTTAGCCAGAAGCAGTTTCTGTAGTAATGTTTACACATCAATCTGTGAGCTAGTAGCAGTCTCTGTCCTCGCCTCAACGGATCAATCCGATTCCCTGGCACCAGTCTCTGCTGTAGCGTTTACACATAGCTCTGTTAGCTAGTAGCAGGAACCTGCCATAATCTAAAACACAGATACACAGTCCGAACACACACACACACACAGTACAACTTGATACTGTACACACTAGTCCTCTCCTGCTCTCTCACTTTCTCAATAACTATTTATCTTAGTGTCTCTCTCTCTCTCACACTGACATAAGTGCACACATACAGGCAACCCCCACACACACACACACACACACACACACACACACACACACACACACACACACACACACACACACACACACACACACACACACACACACACACACACACACACACACAACTTACTAAATGCTGTACTCTCTATGGCCTCTCTCTCTCCCTCCCTTTTTCAATGTGTCACTATTTATCTTAGTGTCATTCTACACACACACACACCACACACACACACACACACACACACACACACACACACACAGTGGTTATGTAACTTGCGCGGGGATATAGAGGGAGGGTAAGGCAGATCTACTTTGCGCAACGTGTGTGTCTAATGTACTGCAGACCCTCCATCCATCCATGGGATATTCACACACACAGAGCAAGGAAAACCCACACTAGGCCAACAAACAGTGCCTCGAGGAATATCACCTGTTCTCTCCATAGACCCCCCCAACCCTCCCCCCCCCCCCCCCCAGCCATTCACCCTCTGTTCTTATTGGCTGGGATAGACGCCGGGTTAAATGGCCGTTGCATGCAAACTGTGCATGGAGACGTAGAGGGTAAAAAAGCCAGAGGTTTACACTCTACTCTTGAGGGTTGAGATAGGGGATCCCCTAAGAGGAGATAGACGACAGAGTTGATAGACGACAGAGGGGATAGACGACAGAGGAGATATAGGAGTATCATAGTAGTGACAAAAGGCCTGGACGAGAGAGGGATGTGGCGTGTTGGTGAATGAATGCAGATGTGTCGCGTCTGTGCGTGTGTGTGTGTGTATGTGTTATTGTCTCATTATGTGTCTGTGTTTGTGTGTGTCTCAGTTTGTGTGTCTGTGTCTGTCTCATTACGAGTATGTGTCTGTGTGTGTGTGTAGGTGTCAGTATGTGAGTGTTTGTGTGTGTGTGTCTCAGTGTGTGTGTGAATGTGTGTGTCTCAGTGATGTGTGTGTGTGTGTGTGTGTGTGTGTGTGTGTTGTGTGTGTGTGTGTGTGTGTGTGTGTGTGTGTGTGTGTGTGTGTGTGTGTGTGTGTGTGTGTGTGTGTCGTGTGTGTGTGTGTGTGTGTGTGTGTCTCAGTGTGTGTTTGTGTGTGTGTGTCTCAGTGTGTGTGCGTCTCAGTGTGTGTGTGTGTGTGTTTGTGTGTGTGTATGTGTGTGTGTGTGTGTGTACGTGATCCTCAGTTCATTTTATCGGCTGGTGGTTCCAAGGCTGTCTGGCAGCAGGGCCCTCATGTGCTTCGTAAGCAAACGCTCAATTTGCTTTCGAAAAAAAGCAATGAAAGTTTCAGAAAGGGGAGTACAGACACACACACACACACGCACGCACGCACGCACACACACACACACACACAAATAAACACACACACACACACACACAACACACACACACACACACACACACACACACACACACACACACACACACACACACACACACACACACACACAAATAAACAAAGAGACAGCGTCCCTTAAAAACACACACACACGTAAACACCCACAAATAAACAAACAGACAGCGTACCATACACACACACGTACACACACACACGCAAATAAACAAATAGACAGCGTCCCATACACATTACACACACACACACACACTAATACACACCTGTTTCGACTCTGCGCTCCGCAGCCAATCGTTGACCTGCATAACTGGGTTCGAGTTTGAAGGGTGGTGGAAAAATTTCAAAACGCATTTGTGACCATCCTAAATCAATGGGCCGGTTAAGAGAGAGTGATCTGAGTTTACCATCGGTGGGGTATATCTGGTGAAATACGTTCTGATTAAAGACAACTTGTAAGTCAAAATGTCTTAAAAAACAAACTGTCGTGTATATACACGTATCTGGTGGGAATGTAACCACTAGTGGCACTGTGGCAGAGTGCAGAGGTCAAGTGTAGTATTTTTGACCTTTGACCTCCTGCAATTTGCAAAACAACACAGAAAACTTTCCCGCGTGCCAGTTTCCGTGGGGTCCCCACAAAACAACAACGACAACACCACCAACAGCAAAAGCTTGCACAAGAAACCCGGAGACCCACTTATGTCACGCCATCCTCACACCCCAAACCTCACATCTACCATCAAACACCCCGTGACGGATGCAGACCTCCCACGCGGGGATATTTCCCCCCCCCCGACACAACACCCAAACCCACCACCACCTCCCTAACCCCAACCCCCCCCAAAACATTACACTCACAACCCCGGGACACAATCGCACACACTCGTAAAATCGCACACTACAAGAGCGACCATTGTGCCTTTAAAGTCCCTCTCCACCGCAGGCGACGGGGGAGGTAGTCCCGGGAGGATTCGGGGGGGGGTGGGGGACAATGGGAGACTGTCCCCCCCCCACACGTTCATCTGGGAGATCCGCTCTAATGATGAAGGGATCTTCGCGGTGGGCGAGACAGAGAGAGAGAGAGAGGAGAGGAGAGGGGGGGGGGTTCCCTGTTCTGTTTATCAGGGGGTCTCCGTGGCGACGGACGTGTCGGGGCAGGGTGACGGTGGTTTGAAGGCGAGGGCTGAATTGTGTCTGGGGGGGGGGGGGGGGTGACAGGGTGAAGGTTTCATCCGTCTTGTCTGCTGTCCTCACTGAGGGCCCCATTTGCACACACACACACACACACACAGGTACGCACACACGCAAGCACACCCTCAGCCACAAGGACTTAAAGAGTGTCAAGACTCTCAATCATATTCAGACAGCCAAACAAAGAGAGATTCACACACACACACACACACACACACACACACACACACACACACACACACACACACACACACACACACACACACACTCGGATTAACACAAGGAGATAGGCTCTCACAAACACAGAAGTGCACACCTATGCACACAAACACACTCCCTTGTACAAAAAACACACTGCATGTTTGACCTCTACGGTCGATGCATAAGCATCAGAGTGCATGGCAGTAGAAGACGCAAAGACAAATGTGCGCAGGTATGTATACTCACACATGCACACACACACACACACAGCAGACATAAAGCTGACATTATTTATGGTTATGACGTTATTGAGCACAGACTACAGAGCTTCAGGGCTTGAAGAGACACACACACACACACACACACACACACACACACACACACACACACACACACACACACACACACACACACACACACACACACACACACACACACACACACACACACACACTTCACGGTGCTCACATCTCGACAATATTTGAAGCACTTGCATTGAACGCATACTTGGGTCTAGACATCGACTCAAGAAAATAAGTATATAAATATATCTATCTTTTACCCTCTATCTGTGGACCGGATGGATAATCCTGGCTCTAAGATGATTCCAGTCACCTCTTATATTACACATGTCTTACACATGTATACACACACACACGCCTCAAGTCCCTGCAGCTGCTTCAGGGGTTGAACAGTGTTTCCCAACGTGTGGGTCGGGGCCCCAATATGTCTCCTAATATGCATATTTAGGTCAAGGAAGATTTCTGATTCATAACCTATGGCAGGTATGAATATTCACACCTAAAAATCGGGAAAAAGGCCAACGAAAATGTTAGAACATAATAAACCATCGGCAAAAAAAAAACCATTTCCGATACCAGACTTCCCGTCCGAGTGGCGGTCTGATTGGTCAGCGGTGATCTGACCTGTCTGACGGAGAGAGTCTCTGATTGGTAAATCATTAACAGGGAGCCATTGATGGTAAGCCATCAATGAGATATTTACACTGACTAGATATCGCCTGAGCTGCACTGTTCAGTGGAACGTGTGCAGAAGAGGTCCTTTCCCGCTTCCAAGATAGCTTAAAAAGAAGGCGATATTGAGGGACCGGGAAAGGACCTCTGTCCCTTCGGCATTCATTCATTCAGGTTGTTGATTACCCCGCGGCAAGATGGCAGCAGTATTGACGCATGCTTTGAAGCCGAATGCGATGTCTAGTCAGTATATATATCTATGATGATGAGAAGCGAACCATTGATGGTGAGCAGGCAGCTCTTCGGTCCCTGCCTCTGGCCTCCACCATCAGAGGTAACTGCTCCAACTTTCTCTCTGGCCTGTCGCTATCTGTGTGTGCATGCCGGTGAGGGTATGTAATCTCTTAATCTACGCTCTCGGCGCTGTGCCCGGATTCCTTTATACTCTTGATACGCACTTTCTTTCCTTTCCTGTTTGTTTAAGATGACTTATCTCCACGCATGCAAATACACATGGACACTCACTCACAAAGACCTGCTTTGTCCTGGGATGAATGCGAGAGGATAACAAATAACAAAAGGTGAAGGAAGAGGAGGAGGAGGATGAGAGGTGATGGGGAATGGAGAAGAGGGAGGAAAGTTGTAGGTTTTGGGCCTTGAAAAGGGACCTGCAATCTATTTGTGACATGTCCCTTGGTTGCATGTCCGGTAACTGAAGGTGATGTCACGAAGGGTAGTCCGGGTCAATAACGTGCATTGCTCTTTAGCACCCCCTCTGGCCGTGGACTGTCATAATGCTTCTTTAAAAGTCTTACTTTGATCTGCTTTGCTTCACTCCTGTCTTTTTCTCTGTTTCACTCAATCTGCCTCTCTCACTCTACTCACTCTATTCCAGTCTTTCTCGCTCTAGGTTTTAGCATTTACACATTGATCCATTCGCTAGCAGCAGTTTGTTATAAACGTTGTTTGTTCTCTTTTCATTTCCTCTTCCTCTGCACTTTCCCTCTCCTCTTTCCACTTCTCCTTTACCTCATCTTCCTCTCCTTTACCTATCTCATCCCTTCTCTTTATCCATTGTACTCTGTTCACCTCCCCCCCCCCCACACACACCTCCTCTGACCACCTCTGTGAGATGAGATCATAAACATGGCTGACGAGTGTCTTCCGTCTCGCTCCCGCCTTCACCTCCACCTGTTGTCAGCATGCCCCGAGGCCCAGAACCACCGCACGACGTCAATGGGATCAAGCCGGATTAAACCGGTTTACGTGAGCACATTCAACTGTCACTCTGCCTTCTGGCTGCTCGTTGTCCATTCTCTAAAACGTGAAGGCGGGGCAGGTTTGAAGGGTTTGGGTAATGGACGCCAAGCAGAACTCGTTTATCTGTCTGTGACTGTTGAAAGTTGTCGTTAATGACAGCCAAGGAAATAGCATGCCTTTGAGGCATGAAAATACACACAGACAGACACACAGGCACTGTTGTTCTTCATATATTTATGTAGAGTAGTTAATTCTCTATATACTACAAACACAAACACAGAGATTCAGAGAGTCATAAAGACAAACACAGATTCAGAGAGACACACGCACAGACTCAGACTCAGACACACACACACACACACACACACACACACACACACACACACACACACACACACACACACACACACAGAGTCACACACACACACACACACACACACACCACACACCAACAGAACACACACACACACACCACACACACTCAGACTCACACACA
>OLKM01000163.1:150193-152693 GCA_900291075.1 Melanogrammus aeglefinus
CAAACACCAACACTGAAAGATCGGCCAATGGAGACAAGGGGACCCAGGGGTGAAAAAAATGTACATTTAGCAGATGCTTTTATCCAAGGCGACTGACAACCGTTCCTACACTGACGGCAGAGTCAACAACGCAAGGCATTTATTAGCGTTGCTAGCTCGTCGGGAGCAGTCAGGGTGAGGCGTCTTACTCAGGCACACCTCGACACACCGGGGCCGGGAATCGAACTAGCAACCTTCCGGTTTCAAGTCAACCTGCTCTTCCTCCTGAGCCACATGAAATCACAACGCGGCCCATATCTTAAATTCCTAAAGCTCTCATCCTATCTTCTCTTGTGACCACTTTCCCGCGCACACTTCTCAGTGAACAAGGCAAATAAAACACTACTTGATGGGCATTAGGATGCAGACATTCAGGCATGTAGGGCTGAATCCCTGCATCGAGCCCGGGAGAGAGAATCTATAATTAAGATATAAACCGTTTTGTCTGTGAGATTGAACAAAAGAAACACATTCCGATTTCGTAGAACGTGTCATTTACTTGATGCTCTTAATTACACCTCATTTCATTGCTTCGAACTGCTCATTGGACCTTTTTCGGTCTTCTTTTTTGGGAAAAGGAAAATAATAACCAGCTATTGAAGAGGATATCCTAATCATGGACTTCGTCAGGGTTCAACGTCTTAAAAAGAGGAAGGGGTGCACTTTTTGTATGGTGTACTTCCTGGCACTTACACACTTATTGTATGGTGTACTTCCTGGCACTTACACACTTATTGTATGGTGTACTTCCTGGCACTTACACACTTATTGTATGGTGTACTTCCTGGCACTTACACACTTATTGTATGGTGTACTTCCTGGCACTTACACACTTATTGTATGGTGTACTTCCTGGCACTTACACACTTATTGTATGGTGTACTTCCTGGCACTTACACACTTATTGTATGGTGTACTTCCTGGCACTTAATGTACGCACTTATTGTATGTTTGTACTTCCCGGCACTTAATGTACGCACTTATTTTATGTTGCACGTCCTGGCACTTAGCATTGTTGAGCATCTTATCCTAGCTATCTTTGTTGTATACGGGGGAATGGGTTAACCTAGCGATTGTTAGCGCTTGGCACTTGGTTCTATGAACATCCTTACTGTACTGACAGCAATATATTGTTGTTTCTCATCTGACAAATGTACTTTTTGCAAGTCGCTTTAGATAAATTCGTCTGCTAAACGCCCTGAATGTAAAGGTAAGGAATTCCCCCACAAAGCGTTCACCTCTCCTCAAACATAAACAACAAGTCGCTCAAGGAATCCCGCGACCTGCCTCTTCGCCTCTTATGAAAAACAACATAGTTCGGATCCCCCACGCTAAAGTGGTCTTTGTTTGTACGTGGCGCCGATCTTTGATTTCATCGGGATAACAGTGTCTCAGAGAAAAGGGCCCTTAGTGTTATGCGGAACCTTCTCTTTCCGTTTTTGGCAGATTTTTGTCAGACAGCAATATCTTCTCCCGGGTCGTCCTACGCGATCACCTTCCCAAAAACGAGATCTTCTATCTTAATCTTAAGGTTTTGACTCCCCTACTTAGCAGCCTACTCACTAGACACCACCCTGTTAAACATCACCCTTTTTTTTTTTTTTTTTTAAATCAATGACTCTTCAACATCTCCTCAGATCACAACATGGGGAAGACGGCGGTACGAGGACATCAAGAGGATCCACCGCCATCCGTGCGCACGGGGCACCGGGGAGAGATAACGTCTATCTCCTGGCCAAACAGCATCTCAAATAACCCCATCTACTCAGAGCCATCTCATCGAGGGGAAAGGAACCCACACCGGTCCTGGACCGGCGCCGTTGGGGCTGGGGCGGGGAAAACATCCATTCCTGAAGTAGCGACGGCAAGGTGATGGACGCCCGGGCGGAGGCGGGCCGAGGGGCGGAGGTGGGGGGGACGGACGAGGGGCCCCGGGAAAGACGTGGTGAAGAACCAACGGGCGGCATGTAGCTCTGGAGGTAGAGCGGGGTTGGATGGTAACCAGAGGGTTGCTGGTTCGATCCCCGGCTCCTGCTAGCTAGAGTGTCGAGGAGTCCCTGAGCGAGGCACCTCACCCTGACTGCTCCCGACGAGCTGGCTTTCGCCTTGTGTGGTTGACACCCGCCGTCGCTGTGTCAACGCATGCATGAACGGGTGAATGTGAGGGAGTATTGTAACACGCTTTTAGCGGCCACTGGTTAGAAAAGCGCTAAGTAAAAGCAGTCCATTTTAGGCCTCGCTCGTTTATTATTTAATCTATCCATCTGGAAAGTGGGTACGATCATCACCGTCGTGACCCGGAGTTCAGGTGCGTCAGGGTCTGGCGGTGGTTCCAAGAGTTCTGGGGGCAGGTGTGGTTGGCAGCGTTAGCTTGTTGCGCTAGTGCATCTGGGACTCTGAAAGGGCTTAACTCCAGTCGAGTTGGCCTCCGCTGGTTTTTATCTGTTTGGCTAGGTGGGTC
>OLKM01000163.1:157693-167074 GCA_900291075.1 Melanogrammus aeglefinus
GAGTATCTCCATGCTTAATCTCCATGGCAAACAGGGGGGGGGGGAAGCACTCGCTGATCCCAGACCAGCGAACGGGACGCTCCATGCAAAAGAGCTCTGAGCGGCGCGGCCTTGACTTGACGACAAGCAAGACGAAAAAAGCAACTCCGAAAAGTAAACAAAACATGACGCTCTCCAGCCAATCACTCCGGGGCGGGGATGTCCGTTTGTAGTTTTTTTTTTTAAAGTGTAATAGCCAATGTGGGCTAGAACATCTTGCTAACATCATAACTCGTCTTATTTTGGGCTGGAGGGGCTCTTCTCCGGGCCAAGTCACGGCAAAGACAAACAACCGAGGAGCGATCGACTCTTGGCGGAAGCCCCCTGGGGCCCCCCGAGCCCCACGTCTGTGCTCTGGGTCTGCTTGGGTTTTGGGAACGCACCCAAAGTGCGGATGCCTGACGGCGCGCCAAACTACACATTACAAGTCCCGCAGGACGTCGGGGGGTGTGTGTGTGTGTGTGTGTGTGTGTGTGTGTGTGTGTGTGTGTGTGTGTGTGTGTGTGTGTGTGTGTGTGTGTGTGTGTGTGTGTGTGTGTGTGTGTGTGTGTGTGTGTGTGTCTGCGTGTACGGCCTGCCTGTAGGTCATCCTGACATGAGTCAACGTGCAGTAAACATGGACAACATGTGCGGTCAGGGATGACTGCTGTGTTAAGTCGGCCAGGACAGCTGTGTGATGTCAATGCTGACAGCTGTGTGATGTCAATGCTGACAGCTGTGTGATGTCAATGCTGACAGTTTGTGATGCCCATGTTGACCGTTTTTGATGTCAATGGTGACGGTTTGTGAGGTCAGAAGTGACCGCTTGTGATGTCAGAACGAACAGCTTTGTGACGTCAGCAGTGACGGCTATGTGCCGTCAGAAATTACAGTGCAGAGTCAGCAAAACTAGTTTTATGTCACTTCTGAGGCCACAATTGTCTGACTAGAGAAGCGTTTGAGGAGTGGGTTTGTTTGTTTTGCATGAACTCTTGTGAAGCTCTGTGCTACCTTTTCGTTGGCTGGTGTTTTCCCTTTCATGTGTTTGTGTTTTTTTCATGCGTATACACATTGGCGTCTGGATCAATTAGGAGCAGTATTATTGTTAGTATTATTGCCTGACTTGTGATGAATCATTAATAATATCCCTGCATGTGCGTATGTGAGTCATGCAGCTGTTGTACACACCGAAAAGTGTCAAAACAAACCACAAACATACTCCTACGTCAAAGAAAAAACAAGACGATGCAAGCAAACACAATTGTACACTCAACTTCTTAGAAACACTCAGCCTCTGCCTCTCTCCCCCCCCCCCCCCCCTTCCTGCATCCCAATTGACTACTTGTCTCCAGAAATGTTTGCCATGGGGGTAAACAACGACAGAGGCTGGGTGGCTCCTCAAATTAACCCCCCACAACACCACCACTACAACTTTCCACAAATGACTTCTGGGAACAGACTGTGGCAAGGGGAGGTTGTTCCGTCTTCTCCAAGTTTCTTACTGAAAAGCTTCCGAGTCCTTCTCACAGGGAGGGGACTGTCCTAAGAGAGGTAGAGGCTGTCCAACTGCCTTTCTTAGAACCCCGACTTGGTGAACCCCTGCTGCGATCTTCTGGGGCGCCACACCAACTTCATCGCCGTCCGATCGAGCCCCGACTTTGTGAATGCGTGCTCTCGGATTAACGTCATCTGCTCTGATAGAACCCGGAACTTCGTGACCTCATGACCTCGGACTATTTGTGAAATTTGTGAACTCATGACCTCGGACAGCTGTCCAATGTTGTCTTATCTGATAAAAGCCAGACTTCTTGACCTCAGTCCAACGTCATCCGATAGAACCCAGACTTTGTCAACTTGTGACCTTAGACGAACGTCGCCCGATAGAACCAGAACATCGTGAACTCGTACTTACGTTGTCCTATAGAACCCAGACTTTGTGACCTCGGACTAACGTCGTCTAATCCGATAGAACCTTGACTTCGTGAACTCGGACTGACAATGTCTGCTCCAATAGAACCCAGAATTCGTGAACTCTCACTCCGATCTTCTCCGGTACCACACCGGCACTACACCGACTTTGGCAAACTCTAAAGTCGCCTTTCCTTCTCCGAAGCGATTCATAAACATGTGCTTTCTCTCATCCAAGATCAGCTTGCGTCACAACCTCAAATGAACGCCTCGTTCCCTTTCCCCCCGGAGCAGATAAGATAAGTGCTTTATTCCCCCGGGACGGGGTGTGCAGGTGTCAGAGCAGCACGGACTACCCGGTCAAGGAATAACAACCAAAGAGACAGGTAAGTTAACATGAAAACAATAAGACTACAGAAATGATACAAAAGTTACGTTCAGACACACACCAAGACTAGAAGAAATGTGGATAGAAAAACATGTAAACAACCCAGAGTAACAACTCTTACTTTAAGACCTCGGACTAACTAACTATTTATTCTTGAAGACAGACGCGGCCTACTCATTTACATTTACATTCAGGGTATTTAGCAGACGCTTTTATCCAAAGCGACTCACAATAAGTACATTGGTCAAAAGAAGTGAAACAATATATCGCTGTCAGTACAGTAAAGATGTTCATAGAGCCACGTGCAAGTACTAACAATCGCTAGGCTAACCCATTCCCCGTGTACAGCAATGCTAGCAGCTACTGCAGATGTTACACAATGAAGTACTATGAATAAGTGCAATGTAGTGCGCACAATAAGTGCGTAGATTAAGTGCCAAGGACGTACAACGTACTCCACAATCTTGTACCGCTTTCTTCTTCTGCTCAGACGCAACGCCCCCCCCGTTGACCTCAGATACCCTCAGACACCCGCCAAGATCAGGGGGGGCCCTCAGAGGCTTTGAGGAAGCGTCTAATCTCAAGTGGCGCTTTTAACTTGAAACGTCGTCTGAAGAGGGCACATGGATGAGGGTGCGTTACTTTGAAACACCACACAGGAACAGGAGGGAGGTTGTTTTTTTTGGAAGGAGTGAGACAGCTTGTGAACGAACTGGATACCCGGTTCCTTGGCGACTGCACTGGGACTGTCATGGAATGGACGGCAGCTGGGTTCGATTCCCCCATGTCCACGACACTGTTGGCCTGAAGACCTGCCTCGCTGACTGGTGAATGCTCTAGGGGGATTGCACGTCAGAGTCCATCATGGGAGTCATTCAGGGCGACACGCGAGAGACGGAGAGAGAAAGAGAGAGAGAGTTGTAGTACCGTCAAATCCTAAACAATTAGAAATACGATGTAATATAAATATAACATAAATAGGCTTTTGAAAACTGTTTTGACACGCCCCACATGAGAAACTCTGCGGCCGTTTGAAAACACAGAAATCTGCCCACCGTGCCAAATCATTTCACGGTTCATTTCCAAACAATGACCCACAAAACCCTTCATCCTTGCAGCACGATAAACAACTTTGCAATACTCGTGCGATTCGCCAAATGTTGGCGGTCAGTGCGGTGCGACAGCGTGACGCACCCGCGCTTTAAGTCGCCGTGGAGATAATCACCTCCTGAACGACTGCACGGTATGACCTTGTGTACAATATATCAGGCTTGCCCCTTCAGTGACCATCTTCAAATCCCTCCTAAAAACGTAAATTTCAATCCTCCTGCGCTTAACTCCCTATAGGTTGTATTATTGTCTAGTGTGTCTCTTTTTTGTGCTATTAATCGTTTTTATTTCACCTGTTTGATCACATTAGAGCTGTGATCGAGAGCTCCACAAACACAGCCAACTTGTCTTGAAGGGGCCCACACTGGAAGTCTCCCACCGTGAGGAGAGCTATTGTGTGTCGTGTTGTGAGTACATGGACGTCAGCTTTTTCAAATAATGTGTCAATCTATTCTCTTTTATGTGCACGGCTTGTGCGCATCCAAGCCCCGGTGGGACTGTGTGTGCGTGTGTGTGTGTGTGTGTGTGTGTGTGTGTGTGTGTGTGTGTGTGTGTGTGTGTGTGTGTGTGTGTGTGTGTGTAAAAAAAGGTCCATTACGGGATGTGTGTGTGTGTGTGTGTGTGTGTGTGTGTGTGTGTGTGTGTGTGTGTGTGTGTGTGTGTGTGTGTGTGTGTGTGTAAAAAAGGTCCATTACGGGATGTGTGTGTGTGTGTGTGTGTGTGTGTGTGTGTGTGTGTGTGTGTGTGTGTGTGTGTGTGTGTGTGTGTGTGTGTGTGGGGGGGGGGGGCTGATAAGGGGCCCATCCATTGAAGTGGAGCCAGCATGCAAGATAAAGGGAGGCTGCGGAGGTTCTCTGTGAACATGCCGCCCCCCCCCCCCACACACACACACACACACAACACACACACACACCACACACACACACACACACACACACACACACACACACACACACACACACACACACACACACACACCTTGACCTCCCCCCCATCCCCAAACCCCCCGCTCGCTGCCAGCATCCCATCAACATACCCCCCCGGCCCACTCCACCGCAATCCTCCCCCCCACCACCCCAAATCTTTTCTTTCATCTTTTCATCTTGTTTTATGTACAAGAAATGGACATCACGTCCCAGTCTCTCCCCCCTCTCTCCCCCTCTGCTCTCCCCCTGAGAGGTCCGTTCTCCTCCCCGCTGAGAGCTCTGTTCTCCCCCTGAGAGGTCTGTCTGCCCCTGACAGCTCTGCTCTCCCCCCTGAGGTCCGCTATCCCCCCCTGAGAGGTCCGTCTCCCCCCCTGAGAGGTCTGTCTGCCCCCTGACAGCTCTGCTCTCCCCCTGAGGTCCGTCTCCCCCCCTGAGAGCTCTGTCTCCCCCCCTGAGAGGTCTGTCTGCCCCCTGACAGCTCTGCTCTTCCCCCTGAGGTCGGCGTCCCCCCCTGAGAGGTCGTCTCCCCCCTGAGAGGTCCGTTTCCCCCCTGAGAGGTCCTGCTCCCCCCCTGAGAGGTCCGTTCTCCCCCCTGAGAGGTTCTGTCTCCCCCTGAGAGCTCTCTCCCCCCTGAGAGGTCTGTCTCTCCCCTGAGAGGTCTGTCCTCCCCCTGAGAGGTCTTGTCTTCCCCCCTGAGAGGTCTGGTCTCCCCCTGAGAGGTTGTCTCCCCCTGAGAGAGCTCTGCTCTCTCCCCCTGAGGAGGTCTGTCTCCCCCCTAGAGAGGTCTGTCTCCCCCCTGAGAGGTCTGCTCTCCCCCCCTGAGAGGTCCGTCTCCCCCTGAGAGGTCTGTCTCCCCCCTGAGAGGTCTGTCTCCCCCCCTGAGAGGTCCGTTCCTCCCCCCTGAGAGGTCCGTCTCCCCCCCTGAGAGGTCTGTCTCCCCCCCTGAGAGGTCTGTCTCCCCCCCTGAGAGGTCCGACTCCCCCCTGAGAGGTCTGTCTCCCCCCTGAGAGGTCTGTCTCTCGGTATCGTGACATGGCTCAGCGGGGGTGGGAGGAGAAACGAAAAGGAACAGATACGAGGTGGAGGGGTGTGTGTCCGACACGAACGAGGGACTGGGTTAGTGAAGCTGTCGTCTCTCTCTCTCTCTCTCTCTCTCTCTCTCTCTCTCTCTCTTCCTCTCCTCCTCTCTCTCTCCCTCTCTCCCTCTCAATCTCTCGTTTCTCTGCCTCCCTCTCACTCTCTCTCTCTCCATCTGCTCTTCTCTCTCTCATCCTCTCCTCCCCCTTTTCTCCCCCTTCCCCTCACAAATCTCTCGTGTCCCTGCCTCTCTCTCCTTATCTATCTTCTCTCCTCATTCACTCCTCTCTCTCTCTCCCCCCCCACTTCCTCCCTCCCCCGCCATTCCTCCCCCTCCCGTCTATCTCGTGTCCCTTCCTTTCTCCCCTCAGCTCTCCTATCTCCCCTCAATCTTCTCTTCTCTTCCACTCCTCTCTCTTCTGTCTCCCCCCCCCTCTTCCTCTCTCTTCTGTCTCCCCCATCCTACGTTGTATCACTCTCTGCCCATTGATCTTTACAGTAGATACTAATTAGGACTTTATCGGGTACATACTGTTCAGAGAGAGAGAGAGAGAGAGAGAGAGAGAGAGAGAGAGAGAGAGAGAGAGAGAGAGAGAGAGAGAGAGAGAGAGAGACAGAGAGAGAGCAGAGAGAGAGAGAGAGACAGAGAGAGAGACAGAGACAGAGAGAGAGACAGAGAGAGAGAGAGACAGACAGAGACAGAGACAGAGAGACAGAGACAGAGAGACAGAGAGAGAGAGAGAGACAGACACTCGGACAGAACGAAACACAAAACAATCCAGGGAAAAAAGTTCACAATTGACTAAATGTTGCACACCTGCGTGCAAAGACAAACACACACAACACACACACACACACACACACACAAACACAACACACACACAGGAATGTGCTCTCGCAGTTACAATGCACGCATGTGGTTTGAAAGGCTGCACATGGCCAAGGCCAAACGCACTACATTACACATGCTCAAACAAACACGCACACACACACTCCCTCACATTTAAACATAGCGCTGCCACCCCTCTCAGAAACAGGCGACGTGTGTGTGAGAGTGAGTGGGAGATAGAATGAGAGAGAGAGAGAGAGAGAGAGAGAGAGAGGGAGAGAGGGAGGGAAGGGAGAGACAAAAGGAGAGAGAGAACGGAGAGAGAAGGGAAAGGGGGGAGAGAGAGAGCGAGAGAGCGAGAGAGAGAGAGAAAGGAGAGAGAGATAGGGAAAGAGAGACAAAAGGAGAGAGAGAACGGAGAGAGAATGGAAAGGGGGGAGAGAGAGAGCGAGAGAAAGGAGAGAGAGAGAGAGGGAAGGGAGAGAGAGAGAGAAAGGAGAGAGAGAGAGAGGGAAGGAGAGACAAAAGGAGAGAGAGAACGGAGAGAGAAGGGAAAGGGGGGAGAGAGAGAGAGAGAGAAAGAGAGAGCGCGAGCGAGCGCGCGCGAGAGAGAGCGAGCGAGCGAGCGAGAGATGGACCTTTGAAGTTCTGCCGACTTGGAAGAGACACACAGGGACTGCTCACTAGAGTGTGTGTAAGTGTGTGTGTGCCGTGCCTGAATGTTTTGGAGTGTCTGACGGTATGTTTGCATGCAGCCTGTGTGTCAGGCTGCATGCGTGATTGCAAGTCTATTATTGTGTCTTTATTCGCATCTTCATGTGTGCGTGTGTGTGTGTGTGTGTTAGTGTGTGTGTGTTTGCACATGCCTGCCTGCATAGTGGCAATCTTGATCCTGTTCTCTGAAGACCTCCATAAATCTCCCAGCATGCCCTGGGGGTACCACACACACGGGGGCATGGAAACGAGAAGTAGCCATATTAAAACGCTAAAAACATGGCCATTGTTTCCACGCAATGAAGGTATTATGGACCAGGCTTTAATGCAAACAAGTTCAACCAGTTCATAGCCCTAAACGGATTCTGTACGTAGGCTTTCAAATAATTAAGTTTATTTCATATAAATTCTTATTAACTCTTACTAAACTCTCAACGATTCTGTTCTGTGTTTAAAATATATTCAAAATATATTTGAATTCTTATCAACTCCAACTCTATTCTCAATGGACCAACAATTGCAGAGACATAAAGGGGAACGCCGGAACTTGACAGACTTTAACTGCTTATTTGTAATTCTAACAACCCCCAAATCACTACCACTCCTCAACCCCAAAACAATAAAGATTCATAACTGGATGTGAAGATTCATTCTTGCAATTGTATGCTTTTATTCAAGGAGAGAGAGAGAGAGAGAGAGAGAGAGAGAGAGAGAGAGAGAGAGAACGTGAGAGCAGAGAGAGAGAAAAGAGTGTTAAGAGAGAGAGGAGAGAGAGAGAAGAGAGAGAAGAGAGAGAGAGAGAAGAGAGAGAGAGAGAGAGAGAGAGAGAGAGAGAGAGAGAGAACGTGCAGCAAATGAACCAAAAGAGTGTTAAGTGTTAACCGTATGCGGTCTTACAACTGAACAGAAATTAACTCCGCTGACAACTGACTTCACCTCGGTGTTAGCATCCTAACCCGCTACGGTCAGGTGGTCTGCCAAGTGTCTCTATTTGGGCTAAACAAGGCTGACATAATCCTGAACAGCACCCCTAGCTTCTCCTTTAAGCAGTCACTTTATCTTAGCTTTATTAGCCTTCAAGCTAATCCACGGAGCCGATCTCTAGCTCAAGGGGGCACTTACCTTTGAGACCACATGTCGTATTTACCAGTAAACAGCTTTATTAACCTTTAAGGACCTGGAAACTAGCTTGACACAAGGTTTTAAACACACAGCCTGTGTTTGTGTTTAATGGCATCCCTTTCTGATAAATCTTAAATACATACATTGCATTTTTTTTTTACCTTGCCTTTGTTTTCTTTGAAGTATCTATTTTATTTTATTACTTCATTTTATTGCATCTTTTCTTTAGCTTTCTGCTAAATCTTAAATACATTGCACTTTCTACAATGCATATTTTTTTATACTTTGCGTCTCTTTTCTTTTACTTATCCATTATATTTCATTATTTCATTTCATTCAATGACGATGTTTCTTGAGACTCGTGTAGGAAAGGTGCTATATAAATAAAGTTGCCTTTCCTTGCCATACATTCGTGAAAAACAGCTCAAAAGTGTCGAAACTGTTAAAAATGGCCTGGGCAACTGCTTTGACCAAGCCCCTTGTTGGCGGACGTTTAAATAAATAAATAGAAGAACGACTTAGCTTAATTAGAAGTGACACAGGATGAGGAAGATGTTTGCCAAAGACACAGAGCTACAGTCCTAATGTGGCTTTGTTATTGTATGATATTTATGGCCGACATGGAGACAGAGAGTGTGAGAGACTTGGGCCCAGTAACCATTTGAATCAGACAACCGGATCCCTGTTTGTCAACACACTACATCCTCCCGATGTAATTGTTGCTTAATTTCCGTTTTGGACAACGCAAGGGCATGTTAGGGAATCTGCTGGGCGTGTATTGATGTGGTCCGTGTTCTGTGGTGCTTGAGGTTGTTGAATATCTCTGTCGTTCTGATGTGGTGAACTTCTGATGGAAACCAAAAACTCAGCAAGTGTAATTAAGTCTTTCTTTCCCACTGGGATTAAGAAGTTTTTAATGAGTCTTTTTTGTGTGGGTCCTTGTTTTATGGAACCATATTTCAGTTTTCTCAAAGCACGCAAAAGTCTGACAATGGAAACTTAAGTGTGGGAGGGCGATTGACACTAGACTCAACAATAGTTCTGAGACTGTAGCCACCTAAAATGACTTCCAAAAACATTTCAGCGAGCTGAATCGACAACACAGAACAAACTACAAAAGGCTACTTCTGAAGAAATCGTGGTGTGAATGCAAACTGATGAAAGATTGAAGTTTAACTGGATAGCTGGCTGAAATATTGACCTCTTTGGGCTCCACGATGTCCGAAATGTTTTACTTCTTTAAAGCTAGCTTGGGGTGGAGCAAGGTGATGTCATCACACTGTAAGCAG
>OLKM01000163.1:170087-190087 GCA_900291075.1 Melanogrammus aeglefinus
CGGTGAGCTTAGCACCTGGCCCTTCAGACGGCGTCGGGCCAGGGTCCCTGGTCCAACACACGTGCCCCCGTGCTCGCGCTCCCAGCCTGGGGCCCCCGGGGGTACTGAAGGCATCGGTCCTCCTCGCTGAAGGCTGCTGGAGCTATTAGCCTCCCCGTAACGAGGGCTGGCGGAGAAGGACGTTTTTACAGCCCCCGCGCACGATGGCTATCCCAGGTTTTTTAATCTTCTCTCTCTCTCGATAGGATATGATCTACGAAGGGCCCGTTACCTGTGGAGTTCAGCGGTTCGGAGTTAGCGTGTGTCGCACCGAGATGTAAAACAAAGACTAGGCCTGCTTTACGAGGCTGGCTGTAGCCTGCGTAACAAGACTGAAGAGTTCTTTCTTAGGAATTGTTTTGTCGTTAACCTTGTATTTGACGTTAACGTAAATACGCACAAAATACTGCACCTGCGAACGAAAAACCATTTTCAATGGACAAGTATATAACATTATATGTATGGTAAATTGGACTGCATATATATAATGCTTTTCTAACCTTGGACATTCAAAGCGCTTTACAACAGCCGGCTCGTCGGGAGCAGTCAGGGTGAGGTGTCTTGCTCAGGGACCCCTCGACACTCGGGTTATAATTCAACCCGCTCCACCTCCTGAGCCACTGCTGCCCTTGCTACTGTTATAATCTGAGACGGTTAATTAATATATATCCAAAACCGATAAGCTGTTTTGAGCAACTCTTGAGTTTTACATTTGAGCCAGTAACCAGTGTGGTGGAAATCCCGCCAAAATTTTTGGACCTGTATAATTACCGAAATTCGTAATAATCGTTATTATCCTGACGTATAATCATCAGGAAGGACGTTATTTTTGTACATCCTTCCCATCCAAAAGAGAATCCAGATATCTTCTATTTGATAATACGACCAAAAACCGAAAATGCTAACCCCCGACGAAAAAAATGTGGTCAGAATATTTACATCATTGTTTACGCCATTAGTGAGTAAAAATCGCTAGCTAGCTCAATCGGTCGGCCATTAAACAGCGCTGGTTCATCAGATTTCCAGCTCAAAACCAGACGTCTAGTTTCATTTTGATGTGGTCAGGGGGATTGTGTTTTGTTTTTTTTTCAGTCGACTTCACCACAAAATAGCAAACAGTTGTTGAGAAGGAGTTGGGTCTCACATGTCCTTGGAATCATGCGAGAGGCCCGAGGATGTTTGGTTGAATAAAAATACAATAAATAAATCAACCATGAATGGTTGTGGCGTCTGAGGATTTACTGTTCCTTTGGTTTGATGTTTTTGCTCGTTGTTTATGGTATGAACTAATTCTTTGACTTTAAACACGTTAAACGCAAAATGGGGGGCGGGGAGGTTCATTGTCGATCAATTAGTTATTGTGAGCGTATTTATTTGACTATTTCTAAAACGCAGGCGATATCTAAAAGACAGGGAGCGAGCCAAAAGGGGTAAGACAACTCCAGGTGAAGCACCTTGCTCAAAGGCACCTCAGTGGGCTGCAAAAAAGATTCTACAGGAATCAGACTTGGGACCTTTCAAACTCCCTAGCCGCTACTCAATAGTCTATCCACTAGACAAATTGTTTAAAATAGGCCAACTGCATCAGCGTGTTTAGTTAACCTTTAACCTCTCAAAAACACAACATTTACAGACAATATCTTTGAGCAATCATTCACCTCACAAAACGCTACCACCAGGTGTGATTTTCATTGGCCATTAGAAGCCAATTTACAGTCGACCCACTTGTGACATCAGAAAAGGGAGTATCCAACCTACGTGTCATAATGAATAATAATAAGTACCGCTGCGATTGGTCGGCGGATCCATCCGTCATGCATCCCGGTGGACAGGCCCCGCCCACATCAGGTGTTGCATCAATACGGGGTAGACTTCTGGTGGAGAAGTGTAGGCCCTTTTAGACGTCAAAAAGGACCCGGGTTAAGGGCCGCGGTGGGGATGTAAAGTTCTCGTTGGGAATCGGCACATCAGATGGCAAGCACAGAAATGGCCGCCACATTCTACAGATTCCTGGCTCGGATAAAACAACACGAGCCGCGGAAGTAATGGGTCAGAGAGAGAGAGAGAGAGAGAGAGAGAGAGAGAGAGAGAGAGAGAGAGAGAGAGAGAGAGAGAGAGAGAGAGAGAGAGAGAGAGAGAGAGAGAGAGAGAGAGAGAGAGAGAGAGAGAGAGAGAGAGAGAGAGAGAGAGAGAACGAGAGAGAACGAGAGAGAGAGAGAACGAGAGAAACAGAGAAGGAGAGACAGACAGACAGACAGACAGACAGACAGACAGACAGACAGACAGACAGACAGACAGACAGACAGACAGACAGACAGACAGACAGACAGACAGACAGACAGACAGACAGACAGAGAGAGAGCCGGATAGACATGCACTCAGGATCTGGCACAACCTACAGTATAGGTCTCCTATCGGTTCAGGGGGTCTTCCTGAACCGAGGGTCTGGTACTTTGGGTCTTGCCCTTTATTGGCCCGTGGTCCTTCTGCATTCATCTGCTCTCTTTTCTTTCCTTCCTTCTTTCTCCTCTTCTCTTCCGGCCACTGTTCGCTTCCTTCATTTGTTATTTATTGCTCCTTTTCCATTTCTTTCGTCTTTTATTTCTCCCTATGGTTCTTTCTGACTTCTATCTATTTCCCCCTTCTGCCTTCCTCCTTCTGTGTGTCTGCACAACTCAAACCTGTATACACATGCACAGATGATAAAACACACACACACACACACACACACACACACACACACACACACACACACACACACACACACACACACACACACACACACACACACACCCACTTACATGTGTGTGTACACGTACACAATCCATACCCAACACAACTTCGTCCACACATGATCCATCACGGCTTTGCACGTCCGTCACAAACACACAACTTCTACACAACTACCCATTTTCCACCTTTTTGGAAAAAGCAAGCCTACACATTATCCCAGTGATGGAAATCAGACATCCAGGTTTAAACTCTAAACTGAGGGGGGTTTTCCTAAACTGCTTCCTGGAAGGGCTCCCTTGTGTACAAACAGAGAGACTCCGACGTAAACAGAAGGACAAACATGGCCGCCAAGATCCCAGAGGGGGAAAACAAGCCCCTCTCTCTTCGCCCACCCCTCACAGGAGCTCCCTATACAGATTCCTCCCATGTGGAGGCAATTGTTGGCTATTTAGAGTGGAAAGTGTCCATGGGGGATGCTGGGAAGAGCGGTTGATATTAAACCACACAACACACCACCCTCCCCCCCCCTCCCTCCCCCCCCTTCCTCCCCCTCACAGTAATTAGCACTCCCAAATCGGTCGTGGTAGCTCCCGTCCCCCCCCCCCTCTTCTGAGAACTGATGGTTAACAGACACAGAGAATGAGGCCACCATTGCCATTGTGTCCCCCCCTCCGTTTAAACGAGAACGCCGGTTTCGGGGGCACGGTTTGTCTTGTGTGTGTGTGTGTGTGTGTGTGGGGGGGCCCCGAGAGAGGGCCCTTTCGGTGGCCCTGATCAAACGCGGTTCTTTTTTCTACTCGATGCGTCTGCCTGGTGCCAGGGGCCTGAAAATAACGACACAGAAAATCGAAAACAAAGGGCTCTGCTCCTTTTTGGGGTCTCCGCCTTTTTCAAAGTGCGGGGTTCTTTCGGGGCGATCACACGGTAGGGCGAGCGAGGGATGTGGGTGCCAAGAGAGTAAACAACCCCCCCCCCGAAGATGAAAGGCGTTGCGCCCCTTTAAAGGGAGGGACCCCCCCAATCAGCTGATGATGACAATCACAACAAGGGGGCCTGGAGTGAACTCAGCGGGTTTGTTGCTCGTTCTCGTTACCTACAACACACGTACGCACGTTTGTGTTTTTGTGGCTATATGAACGTGTGTGTGTGTGTGTGTGTGTGTGCGTGCGTGCGTGCGTGCGTGCGTTCACGTGTGTGTATTTACATTGGTGTCTATTTATTAACAGGTGTGCACATAGTGTGTGTACGTTTGTGAGCAATTATTTACATGCGTATGTTTGCACGTGTGTGCAGGTGTGTGTATTTATTAACATGTCTTGTGTGTGCATTTATTAACATGTGTGCACATGTGTGTATTCATTAACATGTGTGCATGCGTGTGTGTGTGCATTTATAAACTCGTGAGTGCACAGGACTGACCTGCAGACCATAATGTCACCTTATCATCATCATCTTCATCTCCCTCCTTGGAGGCCATATAGTCGTCTCTCTGCTGATAGTTTTTGTTTGTTTTTTTTGGGTGTGTGTGTGTGTGTGTGTGTGTGTGTGTGTGTGTGTGTGTGTGTGTGTGTGTGTGTGTGTGTGTGTGTGTGTGGCGTTTGACGGATTGATTTGAAGGCAGCATGAAGCCTGCCGTGAAGGCCCAGCCCTCAACAGAGAAGCCATTGTTTCCCGTCTTGTCTGCGTCAGCGCTTTCCCCTCCTCTTCCTCTCCCCTCGCTTTTTCTCTCTCTCCCCTAAGTTACATCAAACTCCTTCCAGAGACCCTCCTGTGTGTGTGCATGGAAGAGAGAGTTCCTCGAGATAAGGTGCAGGCAGTCTCTCTCTCCTTCTCCCTCTTTCTCTACCTCTCTCTACCTCTCCCTCTCTCTCTCTCATGCCGAGTCTGCACATTCTACCTAGCCCCCCCCCCATCCCAACCTGTGTTTGGTTGTCATGGAAACCCCCAGGGGTTGGTTGGTGGGCTACTGACTGAAACAATAACTTACACCAGACAGTTGAAGTTCAACCTCTGATCGAATGGTAAACCAATCACGGAGGGGGGGGGGGGGGGGGGGTTAATTGCGATGCCCCCCCCCCCCCCCACCCTTGTGCATTTGTATATACTAGGAGGTGTGAGAGATTAACCTAGAATAACCCCTAACATACACACTGCACCGACCAAAAAAGGACCGGCTATGAGACGTCACGGTTGTACGTTTCACTACGGTTTCAAACACGCGTCTCGGAGGATTGACCCTGGAATGTTATTATTTGGAAAGAGCCTGGCTGGATTTTTATCTAGTGGGATTTTTATTTTTTTTTACAAAAAAAAAACATCTAAAAAGGCAAGGCACCACCTCTAGCGTTCACAGCGTGAGCAGAAAAACTGGTGCGTCGAAGCCTGTGTTTGTATTGTTGGGAATAGGAGCATGATGATGATGATGATGATATCTCTCTCTCACGGTGCATCAAACACAGCGGCAAAGAAGGCATTGGTGTCCGGCAGCCGTCATCAAGTCCGGCCAAAAGAGAAACGAAAGGGGTCCATTTGTGCGTCAGTCACGCGTAATCAGACCTGCTGGATTCTAGAAGGTTCCTGGTCGTTTAGAGGGCACCTTTCAAGGCCACTGGTAGTTTCGCTGGACTTTCGGGAAATGTCTCTCCTTCCGTGCCTTTCGGGGGCCGATTCCAGGAAATTATCACCTCACCACTAAGTAGTTCTAGATTTTCATCCACTTGCCAGCGTCCAGTGTGTGTGTTCGTTAGTGCGCGTGTGTGTGTGTGTGTGTGGTGTGCGAAGTATGAACAGAAATGTAGGCACAATTGAATTCACAATTGAAACGGGGGCTCGGTCGAGCGCGGTGCCAATGCCAAGTCTGCACTGTTTAAACACCGTTAAACGTAACTTAAAACCCTGCACTGTGCAACCGCTCCCGCGGCAGCCAACGGAACCAGCCACCGTTTTTTGTTAAAACATTTTGGAGGGAAGGAATTTCTCTCAACAGACAGGATTGATTTTGAAGGGAAAAGGGTCGGAAAACAAGAAAACCTGTCCCCTGTGTGGGTTCATTCGTAGGGTGGATTAGTTTGGGGTTCTTTCGTAATAGTTTTGATTGATTAGTTTCGGTTTTGCTGCCGTGATTCAAGTCGGGGGGGATCAATCGCTGAAGGAAGTGAGTGAGGGATCGAGGATGTTCATTTTGTCCGGTATATGCACTGTCGGCACCAAATGGAGGAAAAGGGAAGAGAAGGTTGTGTCATTCGCAAAAATGGCCTTTAATGGTGCTGTGAAATCTGACTTACTTCAGTCATCTTAATCATTGAATAAAATTAAATTTAAATGTGTTGTTTGTTTAGGGGGTCGTTTCATTAATGGACACCCCTGCGACCCCCATGATCACTCTCACATGACGGTTTCCCTCGCTCCTCCAGTTTAATTTGATTGTGTTTACAAGCGGGTTCAAAAGCCAAGGTCAAAGGGTCACGGTACCCACTTAATTACCCCGGCCTCCATTTTTAAAACTAATGGAGGTTTAGGATCGTGGTGGAACAATTTGCCCGAGATGGAACCAAAAATACTTGTGGTGGGAGCTGGTCCTGTTTTTTTGGGGGGTTTTTTACCCGGGCTCCATATGATTTCAGTTATCTGGAGATTCTTGCTTTGTGAATGGAGGGCTTTTGTTCTGAAACACCATGGGGTTTATTTCAGCCGGCACTCAAAAGAAAATACACAGAGGGGGAAATCGGTGTATAAAACACACGCGCTAAACGACCTTCTGCCGGCTGAGAAGGAAAACAGACTTTTCGGGCAGGTTTGTGTATTCACGGGTGGACGGAGGTTTGAGCTGGTAATTGGCGCTCTTTGTGGATTGCTCATGGGTCCCGAATCATTTTTCACTTTTTTTTTTTTTTTACAAGCACGATACATTAAGTTTTTGGTTCATTTGCGTGATTTCCATGCAATGTATAGAATGTCGATAATTACCGTCACGACTTGAACCATAGGCCACAATGTAAGTCAACCATTTGCAGAAGGGGAAGGCAACCTTAAAGGTTGTGGTGCTGCAAGATGTATGACCTGACTGTCAGGGTGCCAGCGTGGTCATTGTACAGTGATGCCTGCAGCTCAAACTATTTATGTGGCATTAAGAATAAATTAATGACTACCAGTGACACAGATCATTTATATTGCAGAAAACTGCTTCTTTTCTCACTATCAAGTTAAGGTTACTAAACTGCAATACGAATGCAGCATATTCATTCAGTTCGGTTCAGAACCGCAACATGGAAAACAAAGGTTTTTCAAATTAAAATGTAATTTAAATCTTTGAAACCATCCCTGAACTAGACTAAAAAAATGTAATGCTGCCTTTTCCGGTATAATACGTATAACCAGATCAGCCACTAACTCTTTCTACAAAGACACAGAGAAAAGGGAAGGAGGGAAACCATGGGAACAATGAGTGGATGCGACAGGCCTCATCTTGGTCTAAAAACAGAGAGCTGACTAGAATGACAATCAGCGTCGTGATTGGTCAGCCTTATTACTTCCCCATTTCCTCCCTGACCATCAATGACGGCGCTGGCTCGCTCTCATTCACAAAAAAAAAAAAAAAAATCCCCCTCCCCTCCCGGTTTCTCACATAGCCGGGCATCACCCCAACCAATCCCCATGGCAACGGCTCATGGTGACTGGGTAGGAAGGGCGGGAACCGAGATGGTTTTCCAGGAAGATTTTGGACCACTTGGCGGGTAATGTCAATCGGGGGAAGTTGTGTTCGACTGCTCATGGGCACTGCGGTACAAAGGGTTGGGGGAACTTCCTGTTAAAGAGGAAGTTGGTTCTTTTATGCCGTGCCACCCCAGGGTGTTAGGGTGATGACAGAGACGAGGTGAGACATCTGCGGAGATGACATACTTCTGCTTTACCAAAACGATGAGTCACTGGAACCCTTCACTGGGAAGGAAAAGCAAAGCAATTTTATTTGACAAATTTACAGCTATTAAACTGTATCTGTGCAGAATCACAGCACAAGTTAATTTCCTCCAAGTTCGTTTTATCGTCACGGGCAGTTTTCCATCCTGTGATTCCTAATAAGTAATGTTTTTTTAAATAAGTACTCAAACTCCTGAACTAATAGATAATGTATTACTTCCTGGGTTCTTCAAAGTAAAACCCCTGAGGCAGAATATATCCAGTGGACCAGCGGAGCCAAAAGTGTGACCTTTCGTCATCTGTCTGACGGCTAATGTTATGCTAACTTTACTTGAAGGAAAACACAGATATATCTGCTCCCAGGGACATTAAAAAGTTTTGGATAATTATTTTAGTAGATCATTTCTAGAGTTCATGTCCGCCCAATGTGAGGTAATTATGCTAGGAGTCCAGGTTTGGCTTCACGGCTTTTAAACAGCTGCAGGTTTTAGGGGACTTTATAGCAGTGGATTTCACTTTTCTTTTGTACCGCAATGGCCAAAGATGGCTTTAAGGGTAGTGAGTCCCATCCCTTTTATCAGTTCATTTTTACCCAAAGGTGCTTGCAGTGAATTCAGACATAGGTCACAAATTAGCAGGCCGGGTGTAGGGTAGAGACAACCCAGGACTTTCCATCTGTGTGTCATCGTTCGGTTTTGGATGCAATGACCTTTGATTAAGTCTCTCTCTCTCTCTCTCTCTCTCTCTCTCTCTCTCTCTCTCTCTCTCTCTCTCTCTCTCTCTCTCTCTCTCTCTCTCTCTCTCTCTCTCTCTCTCTCTCTCTCTCTCTCTCTCTCTCTCTCTCTCTCTCTCTCTCTCTCTCTCTCTCTCTCTCTCTCTCTCTCGGGGTGGGATACGGGCGAGGTGACCTTACCGGGAAACAGAATCATAAAGCAGTTGGTGGCCTCAGTGGGAGGTGGGTCAAAAACAATAGCCCTGAATACGAGTGCGCAATTCTGACATCATACCCCACGACAATCTATTAAGAAAATCGAATAAAAGAGAATTCACTCCTGGGAATCAATTATATCGCCAACTCAGACACTGAAGCAACGTCCTGCAATGCACACACACACACACACTGAGCAAACCCAGTGATGTTAATCATTCTGTGAACATTAGGGTGAACCGAAGCATTTACATGTAAATACTTTTGTCTGGTGGGCAATTTCGGTGCGCAATTCACACACAGCGGGTCCCCGGAACAACACAGAGTGACGCACACTCAGTGTACACAATGTCGTTAAAGGCCAGACCTTTAGTCACAGACATTTTCAGTTACTTACACACACACACACACACACACACACACACACACACACAAACCAGGCCTTGTCGTTGGTGACTTGTGTTAACGGCATGTGGATGGAACAATGTACTGTGCAGACCTACTCACACACACACACAAACACACACACACACACATTGACCCATTAGGGCTCTCACTGCGCTTTAAGAACACACACAGAAACAAACACACATGCGCTGCACGCTGGGCTCACCTACGCCTCTCATCTGCACCCACGTGCACGCGTGTGAAGTTAGTGCTCCTCCGTGACACGTTAACCCCCCCCCCCCCCCCCCCCCCCCTGCCCAGAGGCCATGTTTAACTGTCTTCTGTTTTACTGCCTGTATAAATGGGGGGGTCACCGTGGGAACGACACAAGGTCAAGTGACTGAGCCTAAATCCCCCCAGCTTCAGTGTGAAGCTGTGTGCATCAGTTCTAGTGGGCGGGCAAAAGTGTGTGTGTGTGTGTGTGTGTGTGTGTGTGTGTGTGTGTGTGTGTGTGTGTGTGTGTGTGTGTGTGTGTGTGTGTGTGTGTGTGTGTGTGTGTGATATGTCTAAGTGTGTATCTGTTTTCAGAGAATGTCTGAGACGGTTAAGGTTTGACGTTTTTTGTAAATGTGTGGGATTTTGAGTGTGTGTAAGAATGTGTGTGTGTGTGTGAGGGTGTGTGTGTGAGAATGTGTGTGAGAATGTGCACACAGGTGTGTGTGTGTGTGTGTGTGTGTGTGTGTGTGTGTGTGTGTGTGTGTGTGTGTGTGTGTGTGTGTGTGTGTGTGTGTGTGTGTGTGTGTGTGCGCACCTACATGTCGTATCCACACCCGAATGGAGCAGCATTTTATTTCAGTTAAAAAAAAAAAAGTTTTTTTCCAAAACACATTGATACAAAATCCACCCGTCCGTATCAATGTCAACGTTGTGTCTGGTCCGCGCGTCAAAAAACTAAAATAAAGTGTGAGAAGATTTCTCTTTTCGTGCGGGCCTGTTTTTGGACGCCTGCTCTGGGGTCCTCCTCCTCAGGCTGGGATCCGAGTGCTGACATAAGAATGTGTGTGTGTGCTCTTCTCCTTCCCCCGTCTGGCGCATGTAAACACTTATGCAATCGCACAGCCTCGTGGACGAACGGTACTCGCTAGCTCGCGGCGTGCTAGCGTCAGCGGGGACGGCCGACGCCAAGAACGCCTCGCTGAGTCCTCATGAATCTGTTTGCTCCCCTCCTTACATGCCTCACGTGTGTGTGTGTGTGTGTGTGTGTGTGTGTGTGTGTGTGTGTGTGTGTGTGTGTGTGTGTGTGTGTGTGTGTGTGTGTGTGTGTGTGTGTGTGTGCGCGCGTTTAGGAGGGGGAGGAGAACGATTGAAAGAGGAGGACAGATAGATGGATGGAAAGAATTGTGAGACACGACAGACTGAGAGAGGTAAATAAGAAGCTAAGCCGTCCGTAGGGAGGGGCCGAGAGAGAGAGAGAGAGAGAGAGAGAGAGAGAGAGAGAGAGAGAGAGAGAGAGAGAGAGAGAGAGAGAGAGAGAGAGAGAGAGAGAGAGAGAGAGAGAGAGAGAGAGAGAGAGAGAAGGTGAAAGCGGGTTAGAAAGAGATTAGATAAAAAGGAGTTGGAAAGAGATCTGAGGTGAAAGAGTTAGAAAGAGATTAGGCGAACAAGAGTTAAAACAGATTGGGGTAAAGAGAAAGTGAGAAAATAATTGGGCGAAAGATTTAGAAATATCTAAATTCAGAGAGATGAAGAAAGAGAGAGATGGGGCGAAAGGACAGTGCAGTATCCAGAGGGTTCGAGTCCCGAGCTCTGGATTTGACCCCCAAGACCCCAGTTTCACCCCTGTATATCCCCCCTGGAGCAAGAATGCGAACGACAACACAAAACTACTTTAGAATCCAAACATCATCTGCAGCGGTACGCACACTCAGTGTACACAATGTCGTTAAAGGCCAGACCTTTAGTCACAGACATTTTGTGTTAATTTCCACTGCTATTACGCACACAAACATTAACAGTTGACTTCAGTTACTAATTATGGTGGTCGTTTTACAAAAGAAGGAAAAATACAGTATATAAATCATATACTTTCCATGTTAGATTGAGGTCAGAGTGGGTGTATTGGTAAATATTTACACAAAAGTGGAAGGAAGGATTTGCAGAAGTTGGGTTTGTACCATAATAGCATCATTTATTGCCACTGAATCCTACACAATGCACCTTTAAACAATATTTAAAGGTGCAGTCTGTTAAGGTTCAATTTTATAGTATAATATTAGGGTGCTTCAACCTCCAACAGACTACAGCAAGGTCAACTATAATATGAACGCCAAAGGTAGAGCAACAGGAGAAGTTGATTGTACAGAGATCCAAGCTAGGCTCAACTGCTGCCTGGTTAAGCTTTGCTAGGGGAACCAATGATGAGGCTGTGTGCTCATACTTGCTCGTACTGTGTGCTTATGCTCAAACTAACCCGACGGTTTTTTTTTGGAGTTACACACTCAGAGTCCGTGCTAGCTAGTGAGCTAACTAAGTCATCATATTTACATTAAGGGCAAGATAAGGGAGACAGCTTGCTGCGTTCAGGAGCAATTGGGGTGAGGTGTCTTAACTCTGGGAACTCTTTGCTAGCAGGAACCGGGCATCTGTGCACGTTTCCTGCCAAATCCTGCTACATCGGAGTAATGCTATTGTTCCTTCTTAACATGTACGCACTTATACATTTAGTACGTCGCAACCTCCTTTCCTAACAGGTGTCTTGGTCCACACACACATAATAAACGTCAAAGTCTTTAAGCCCAAGCTGAAACAGGGTGCACAGACCCTCTAAACCCGTTAACATCGTCTTTTACAGAAATCATCTTTTTCATACAAATAAAAACAGCTTGACAAAGCCTCATCTGCGAGCGATTGCCCAGCTGGACGACTTGTAGCAACAACGGCCTCGGCTAATAAGCAACCAGGTCTCGACTCCAAAGTAACCTCAATATCAAGCTCATGCACATCTCCGAGAGAAAAAACTTTACCGCTTTGATAATTCTCTTTCTGCTCGTGCGACCCGTCCACGAGACACGTCTTGTAGTACGCGCGAATTAATAGTGAATAATGCCGATGTCCTTGCCAGTGGCAGGCCTGCTTTCATTCGAGGCTCTAATCTCGCAGGAACTCTTCCGCAGGAACGCAATGAAAGACGATTTCACCGAGCGTTTCTGCCTCGTCTTTCTTCTTGCCTACGAAGATCCGCGACGGGACTCTGTCCGACAGGACGGAGAGTTATGACCTGCACACGCGACCACGGCCCTCTTGTTCACATGAGTTCCGAATCCTGAGGAATACATGAATAATACAAAATGGAGCCTCAATGTTGGCCTCCACGATGTAAGGTGTGTGACGAGAGTTCCCGCGTTTTCACAAGGGGGGCCTGTTTGTACGCGCCACTTCCACATAGGCCGTCATTACATGTACACACGCACGCACACACGTACGCACGCACGTGCCCACGCATGCCTATGCAAACACACACACACACTCAAACGTACCTACACAGACACACACACAACAAACACGTACACACACACACACACACACACACGGACACACAGGCCTACACACATACGGACGTACACACACACTCAAACGGACGTACACACACGTTTGAACATACACACACACACACACACACACACTTTCGTACACACACACAGGTACTGACAGACACACACACGTACTGACAGACACACACACACACACACACACACACACACACACACACACACACACACACACACGTGGGGGATGGAAGGAGGGGAGCAAGTGAAGGTTCGGAGGAAAAGACCAAATTGGAAAAAAAACATTCAGGGAACATAATGGAATTGGTGTGTTCAACCATGCATCAGGGGGGCGGGTGGGGTGGGGCCAGGGAATTCAAAGAGAATGCGTTCTGTCGTGTTGCAATTTTGGCATCGATTACTGTTATGTTAGTTTTGCCTCACCACCGAGGACAACTAAACACACACACTTTCTCGCCGCCGCTGGTGTTTTTCTGAATGACCAAAGACTACCGTCTGTGTGTGCATTTGGCATCGATTACTGTTAGGTTTGCCTCACACCGAAGGACAGCAAACACACACTTTTCTCGCCGCCGCTGGGTTTTCTGAATGACCAAAGACTACCCGGGCATGAGGTCGGCTTTAGGGAGTCATCCAGCGAGCCTCACCCAGACACCGGAGCCCCTGGCTGGGATTGTTTCTCGGGGAGACAGTGCGCCACACGCACGGAGCTCTGGGCCTGTGTGGCTTTGTGTGTGTCTTTGTGTGCGTGCATGTGCACTTCCGTGCGTGCGTATGCATGTGCCCGTGTGTGTGTGCGTGTGCATGTGCCCGTGTGTGTGTGTGTGTGTGTGTGCGTGTGCGTGTGTGCGTGTCCCCTGTAATAACTCAGTCCTAACTCAGAGACCCCCCCACCCTGTGTGGGTGCGTCCGTCCAGGTGGGTGAACAGCGGTCTGGGACAGCCTGAAGCCAAGGGGATATGGGAGGTATAGGTGGTGTGGGGTCGGGGTTGTGTTTCTAAGATAACAGTAAAACACAATTACACCCCCCCCACACACACACACACACACCGGCCCCCCACCCTACCCCACCGCAACCCGAAAAGTACTTCCTGATGCCTGCTAAGACGTTGGGAAGACGCACACACACACACACTGACGAGCGAAAGCTCTCTCTCTCCTCTCTCTCTCCCTCTCCCTCTCTCTCTCTCTCTCTCTCTCTCTCGCACAGACATCTCTCACTCCACTCCTCTCTCTCTCTGCTCTCTCTCTCTCTCTATCTCTCTCTCTCCTCTCTCTCTGGCACTCTCTCTCTCTCTCTCTCTCTCTCCCTCTCCTCTCTCTCTCTCTCTCTCTCTCTCTCTCTCTCAGACAAAAACACACACACACACCTCAACAAGCGCTACAAACTAGCGATATAGCAGAATGTTAACCGACAGCCTCACTCTTAATTACCTTTGTCAAGGGTTAGGGTTAGACACACACACACACACACACACACAATTTGGGACCTTGTGTTAAAAAAAAAATTGTAATTGTGAGTGAGTGAGCTGGCGTGTGTGTGTGTGTGTGTGTGTGTGTGTGTGTGTGTGTGTGTGTGTGTGTGTGTGTGTGTGTGTGTGTGTGTGTGTGTGTGTGTGTGTGTGTGTGTGTGTGTGTGCGTCGACCCAGCACATTCCTGACAAAGTGCAGTAAAATAAACAACCATGTCCAAATCTGAGTAAGGTGAACCGAAACATGCATGGGGGGGGGTGGGGGGGGGCGTTGTTGTCGTACGCCCCCCCCCCCCCCTTCCTTTTCTCACAGCTCTTTCTGGTTCCCATTGTGGCAGAGCATATCAAAAAGCATAACTCGCCCAAGGTGCGGAGCGTTACTCACACACCAGGGGGCTGAACTTGACTTGATCCTCTGTTTCAGAGAGAGAGAGAGAGAGAGAGAGAGAGAGAGAGAGAGAGAGAGAGAGAGAGAGAGAGAGAGGAGAGAGAGAGAGAGAGAGAGAGAGAGAGAGAGAGAGAGAGAGAGAGAGAGAGAGAGAGAGAGAGAGAGAGAGAGAGAGAGAGAGAGAGAGCAAGAGAGAGCAAGAGAGAGCAAGAGAGAGCGAGAGACACAGAGAGAGAGACGGAGACAGAGGCGAGAGCGAGCGAGAGAGAGACAGAGAGAGACAGAGACAGAGACAGAGAGACAGAGACAGAGAGAGAGAGAGAGAGAGACGCTCACATCGCGCCAGAGCGCCGTGATTAGCGACACCCCCCCCCCCCCCCCTGAACACACACTACGGCCCCTGATTGGGGAGCCGGTGGGGGTGGGGGGGGGGGACAGACCCTTCATCTTTGTGCGTTCGTTTCAACGCTTGAACTGACTTTCATAAGCTGGAAAGGTCGCCGTTTCTTCCCCCCTTCTCTTACTGGCTGGGAGCCGTTATGTAAATGTGATTTTTGCACGTAGGCTGCGGGGGTTTTGCGTCGAACATCAGTGCGGTGGAGACAGGACTGGCACTGCTGAACGCTAGCGGCCCGTGTGTGCGTTAGCCCCTGATTTTGTGTTGATATCGGAGGATGTTGTTTTCGTTGCAAATTGCGTATTGGCTTTCGTTTGTTATTTGTCCTGATTTCGACTCGCTCGATTTGTGAGGGGGATTGGGTCCAGACTTGTTTAAAAAAAATACAGGTCAATGTTGTTGTTGTTATAGTTATTATGATATAACAATACGACTGCACTACCGATGATAATAATAATGAAACACAGATGCAAACTAGCTAATTCAGCGAAGTCTGGTATGGAAACTAATCATATCACTAAACACTGATTTACATTTTTATTCAGGGCATTTAGCAGACGCTTTTTCCCAAAGTTTACAACAAATACATTTGTCAGAAGAAAGATAAACAACAATATATCGTTGTCGGTACAGTAAGGCTGTTCATAGAACCCAGTGCCAAGCACTAACAATCTCTAGGTTAACCCATTCCCTTTGTACAACAAAGACAGCTAGCATAAGATGCTACACAATGTTAAGTTCTATTTTTAAGTGCCACGACGTACAACACACAATAAGGGCGTACATTAAGAGCCAGGAAGTAAAAATGTACAATACGTGTGTACATTAAGTGCCAGGACGTACAAACATACAATAGACACCCAAGACGCATTCACTTCCGTGAAGAGGAACAAAAAACAGCGAGCAAAGTCAAATCTGCCCTTTAATAATATCAAAACGAAATTTCGATATCGTTTATACTTTATTCAGCATTACAGTTTTAGCTTCATATCTGCTGCGTTTTGAGTTGGTCCCATTGAAGCCGTCTGGTCAGCCTCTGACACTTAAGACATCGTAACTAAATCTTTGTTCAAACGTTTGCCTTCGTTCAAAAAATGTAACAAATCTACACAGTCATATCCTTCAATAATATCGCAAACTGAATTTCGGTATCATTTATGCTTTCTTCAGAATCACAGTTTTAAGTTTCATATCGGCTTTGTTTCAGTTGGTCTCATTGATTTACGTTGACCTTTTTTTTGTGGAATACTTGATGGGGCCCAGCCTGACCCAGACTCTACCTCCGGCGGCCCCCAGGTAAGTTGAGTTTGAGACCCCTGGTCTTGAGTCTCTCGCGGAAGCTGGTGAGCGACCCTGCGGTCCGATGACTCAAAGAAAAAACCATCGCCGCCTTCGGAGGTAAAAGGATGTACGTGCAAAACAAACGGGTTAAAAAACAAACAATGACAACGCACTGTGATCATACGGCGATGGCCATCTGCGCGTGTGTGTGTTTGGTTCCAGGCCCCCCCCCCCCCCCAGTAACTCCCGGAACCAACCAGTTCCTCTGTTGGCCGTTTGAACCGCGTTGCCCACCTGGCGGGAAACTATTAAAGTGCCCACAAAAAAGAGAAAAAAAAACAGTTACGTAAAAAAAACACTTTTCTTTTACATAACTGTCGGGTTTGCCTTTGAAAACGGTCGGCAGTCGCAGGAAAGTGTTGACGGGTCCGTCATTAGGTGATCATCTCTCTGCTGAAAGCTATGGTTTTAAAAAAAACGTTTGTCGGGGGTCTAGCGACACACACACACACACACACAGTCCCACCAATTTATGGTTGGCCCAGCGATGCTACACTTGTAATCATTGAGTGTGCGTTTCCCAGTGTGGAAGTCATAACTGTAAATGCGCACGCGCACGCACACACACACACACACACACACACACACACACACACACACACACACACACACACCACCACACACACAACACACACACACACACACACACACACACACACACACACACACACACACACAGGGAATGTGTTCACTTGAACCATCACAAAGCCTAGTGTTTGTTTATTCGAATCCCGTCTCTTCACTTCATACGTAGATGTGCCTTGCTCGGGGGATGTTTCTGTATGGCAAACAGTAAACCTGCGTCCCTGTTTGTATACAAAAAAAGCCTAACTGAATTATTCAAAGTACTTGAACGCCAATGTGTTTTGCTCAACGGCCGACAGACAAGCGGCCCCCAAAACAGCTGTCGGCGGCGGGAACCTGGCCCCGGGGTCGCAGGGTTTGCCGCATCATGCTACGCTACGAGGCTAACACCCCAAGAGGCTAACACCCTCAACCCGGAGAACAGCTGGAGCCCTCAACGCCCCCCCCCCCCCCCCCCCACACCGTAGCTCCCAATAGCATGGACCCCCTGGGGCCAAACAGAGCCGCAACAAAACAGAATAGAGAGGGAAGGCGCGATGAAGAGAGGAAGAGGAAGAGACGGTGGGCGGAAAAGGAAAAGTACAGGGTCCGGCCTCGTTAAAGCCGGGGGTCTCGTTAGGGCTGCGGGTCGACGCCCGATCGAAACTGAATTGAACGCGCTTCCGTTGGCGGTGTTACGAGATAGCAGAGATCAAGGTCGGTGGGGTCCCGACTAAATATAGACGGGATGTGGGCGGGAACTGGGAGAGACAAACTGAACTGGAAAGAAAAACAAAAAGGGAGGTGTGGAACGGGTACGCGGCACGAGCGACCGGCTTTGCGCCGACACCATGGGGCGCGTGCCGTCGTGTGCCGTGGTTCCACGCCGAGGCCCAAAGGCGACCGCCCCGGCAGGGAACAGAAGCCCTACCAAGGGGGGGGGGAAGGAGGGAGGGAGACAGGGGGGAGACGGGGGAGGCCGGCCCAGTGCCGGCTCAACGCTGCTCTCACTGCTGCTCTTGCGGTTACAATTTCCCCTCCTCGCTCCGTAACCCGATGCCGGGAAGCTCGTAGGAAAACACCATCTCTGCGGGCTCGCGTGCTCCCATTGACGTCAAAGGAGTTTCCCCCTGGGGGGCGGCCTGCACGGGGACGGGACCTCATCAGAGAGAGGGGGGTCGGAGCCCGGAAAACCTTCTGTTACCCCTCCGACGCCCCCGCTCCCCCCCCGTCCCCCCGTCCCCCACCTCTCCGTTTCAGCTATGCTGCACAAAGAGCCGAACTCAAACCTGCATACCTGGACGAACACATGAATAAACATACTTCTCGGGGTCATTAGGCTACGCCCGCTAATGCCGCGCGCGCTATGGTATGCCCGCTACGCTACGTTATGTTAGGTGCGCTAGGGGTATGCAGCCTGGCTTGCTGTGGTACGGCTCAAGCCACGCTTTGCTCTTCTTGCTGTGGTAGAAAAGGTATGCTTGACTCGCATCGACGGCTTGCGTTGCTAAGCTTGCTATGCTAAGTGGCGTCCTCCGTGCTAGGCTTGCCAAGATAGCTTTTGTTGATAAGCTCACTATACCATGATTGCCGTGCTAAGCGATGCCCTTCAGCCTAAGCTTGCAAGGGTAGCTTGCTGTACTAAGCTCGCTATGCTAGGATTGTTGTGCTAATTTGAGGTCCTCCATGCTAAGCTTGCAAGGATAGCTTGCTGTGCTTAGCTCGCTATGCTAGGCTTGCTGTGCTACACAACGTCCTCCATGCTAGGCTTGCCAGCATAGCATGCTTTGCTAAGCTTGATATGCTAGGTTTGCTGTGCTTAGCAGACGACCGCCATGCTTTCAAGGATAGCGTCCTGTGCTAAGCTTGCGATGCTAGGCTTGCTGAGGTACGCTAGGCTGACCAAACAAGGCTTCCTGTGCTATCTGCACTCATCTTTGCCCAAAATCCCATTTTTCAAAACAATAAACATTCACACCTGTTGGTTAAGGTTAAGTGATAGAGAAGATGCTAAATGTCGAATGGACTGCATTTGTCTAGCGATTTTCTAACCAATGGCCACTCAAAGCGCTTTACAATATCGCCACACATTCACCCATTCGGCACACATTCACTCACCGACGGCATGCACAGTGCCAGGATACCAGTTGTGGGTGGTCCTTAAAAAATACAAATGACTGACTGATTGTACTGTTGTATTATCTCTGCATAATAGAGATTTGAATAGCTTGATGCTTTTTAAATATTTTGTTGCATTGTTAAAAGTTTCGGTGCGTAGCACGGACCTTTCCGCGATCTCCCTCTCTCCAGGCCTTTTTTGCAGTAGGCTACTGGCCTCGTCTCCGGTTCGGTTCGCGGCTTGGCATCGAAGGAACGTTTCCTCCTTCCTGCGTCTTTCTCGTAGCTCACACCATCTTTCAACGTCTTGGTCTTTAAATGCGACTGCTACTCCCCTTTCTCCCGGTCGATGGTAAGCAGCGCGTTGTTTTCACCGTCTCTCCAGTTAGAGTCGCTCATCTCGCTTGCTTCTCACTCGCGTTTTTTCGTCTCTGTCTCGTAGAGGACTACTCACGTGCTCGGCAATACACCCTCTACCCAGCCCTTCCCCCGCAAACCCCTTTGGAACCGCAGGGAGCGTCTAATCGCATTTCTTACATCAAACTACAATAACGGCCAGATGCTGTGTGTAGGGTCCGGGAGTGGTAAAAGCGTCCTCCTCTTGGTTCTCTTCGACCAACCAGACAGTGCGCTCCTGTAGACCCAAGGCCTACAGACTGTAAAAGTGGTCAGGAATCGGATATTTCCAACGTTGTTCAGTTATGCTTGTATAATGAGTGCCGACTATTGTCAGAATTCTTTGAATTGTTTTAGGTTTTTCAACTTTTATTTCGAATATTCATTAGTACAGACTGAGTTTTGGCTTTTAATGCAAAGAAGATGCTATCTCAATTGTAGCTAGGCTACTACGGAGAAAATAACTAAGACGCTGCATATGATCATCATCCTCCACGTAAGATAACAGCCCTTTCATGAAAAACAGTTCCATCCCAACTGCAATAAACTTTCTGAACTCTGAACATTAAGGATTAAGTATGGCTTATGTATTGTGTAGTGTGCATGTCTGTATGCATATCTGTGTTATATGTTTTGTAAGTTGGAACCTGTACCAAGCTGACAACAAATTCCACCAGCCTGGCTGTGTGGTCATTAAAACGAAAATGAATCAATCAATCAAATCGGACCAAGCATCAATATCAACAAAGTTTTG